>SJYA01000573.1:439541-668000 GCA_006410615.1 Neotragus moschatus | reverse complement strand
TTTTATTTTTTTTTTTTTTTTTTTTTTTTTTTTTTTTTTTTTTTTTTTTTTTTTTTTTTTTTTTTTTTTTACTAATTTTTGTGTTTTATAATGCATCATTGAATATTTTTAGAAATTATATATAAATTACTGCATGCTCTTTGAAGCTGGATGCTCATGTTTTTTGCTGTTCCATATTATTTAACTTGTGGAGAATCCATTTTGTGAAAGGAATCACAATAATGGAAATTCCCTCCTAGATTATAGATTATGGACAAGAAATCAGCAGGCTTAAAAAACAATATCATTTCTCCTGGTCTTTAGAATTACTGATTTGATTTCTTGTCAGTGCTTCCAGTGCAGTTCAACTTGTTATACTTTGGAAAAGATATTGTGTTATTTACCTAATTTTTTCTGGTCATTACTCCTTCCTTCCTTTCTCATTTAAGTTTGTAAATATTCCTTATCTGTATACATTTTTAGTATGCATGCATTAATATTTAGATGTTTATTTATACAAGCATACATATATTTTTTCATCACCCTCTCCAGAAACAGGTGAGAATGACTACCTTAACTCACCGGGCCCGTCGTACTGAAGTAGGGAAGAATTCTGAAAAGAAGGTAGAAAGTGAAGAAGATATGAATCAAGACCGAAATCAAGACAGTGAGGACATTGGAGACTCTAAGGATATCCGCCTCACTCTTATGGAAGAAGTATTGCTGCTGGGACTAAAAGATAAAGAGGTAATGCAGTTTGGTTTGCTTGGCTGTCTCAAAGACTTAAATATTGGAATGTTTTTAAGAAGTATTAATGCTAAACTGGCCTTAGAATTGTGCTTCAGCCATCTGGGGCATGGGGAAGTCTGGGAGGATGGCTGATTCTTGGAAGGTAAAATCCAGAAGTATAATCACTTGAAGTGTAATTACAGAATTACTTCAAAATTTTAAGACACAGTGTAAAGTGTTTGCAGTTTCCCAAGTGAGATTGATGGTGAAATGACCTCTTACTAAACTAAGAATGGGGACCCACACACATTGAAGTCTTCTTGAGCTTTAGAGAGAAAAGTCTTTTAAATGAGAAGACAAGAAACATGTGTGGTTAGCTGCTTACAAAAATAAATAATGGGTAGGTTTCTTATAATACAGTAAGAATAACTTCCATTCTGTGGATCTTTAGAAGTTAAAGATCAACAATTGATAAGGATTATTTTAGAAAATATTTTAAAATTAATTGCAGCTTTCTCTTTTTTCTAATTTTTCCCATATTAATAGAACATATATTTTATAATGAGGTTAGTTTTGAGATAGCAAGTCTTGTGATATAATCAAATATTTTTTTCGCTTTTCTACTAGTAGTATACATTATCCTTCATTTGTGATTTAACTATTTATTGTGCTTTCCCTTCACTTTCCTCCCTTATGAAGAGGTTATAAAGATAATGTAAGTAATATTTTAAACAATCTACTTCCTTTTCAAGAAGACTTTGGTATATACAAAAAAGGCATATTTATTATTGCCCTCAGTTTTGAAAACATCAAATTTAAATGTTACTTTATATTTAAAAAATACTAAATGTGGCTTTGATAATTATCCTTAGATAGAAATGAATTGGCTACATACATCTAGTAATATCTCTTCTTTACTACACTGACTCTCAACTTGGGAATACCCTTGTTTTACTTTGTATTATGCTATTTTATTTTTTTTCTCTATCACTTTTCCCTCTTCTGTTTTTTGTCATGTCAAATTACCAACTTGAACAAGATTACAAGACATTATAGACTTTATAGCCTGTGTATTGTTAAAACTAATACTAGAGACATACCCATATGTACTTGGCCAAGACACAAATATACCAAAAAATCTTGCCTGAAAGTATATTTTCCTGTTTGCTGAGAAGGTTGGTGAGGCTCTAGTTTTATAAAAGTTAAATAAATGAAAAAACAAAACTGACTCACTAAGACAAAGTCAGAGTAGGTCCTAAGATTAGATGGTATAAAGATTTTGAGGTGTTTACATAGTGCCTCAGAAACATTCACTGACTATAAAAGAAGAACTTAGATATAAAAAGCTATTTTGTTTTCTTTGGTTTAGTTTTGAGTAGGAATGATTAATTTCCTGCTGAATCTATATACCAGAATTTTTGCTTCAGTTCTGTAGCAAAACTTACTTTGGATTTGTCTTTTGGACACAGAAACTTGTGTTTCTGAGTTTATAATAGTTAATATAAACTTAAGGAAATAGAATAAAAAATAAAGAAGCTTGTTTAGAGAGATGATAATAGTAGGTATTAGATATACTGGTAAAACACTGTACAAAGATGGGTAGATAATATCCACCTTTTGAATTGTTCTAATTTTATTTTGAGGGATAGTTGATTAATTTTTAGCTTTCAGTTAGTTCAGTTCAGTCGCTCAGTTGTGTCCGACTCTTTGCGACCCCATGAATCGCAGCACGCCAGGCCTCCCTGTCCATCACCAACTCCCGGAGTTCACTTAGATTCTCGCCCATCGAGTCAGTGATGCCATCCAGCCATCTCATCCTCTGTCGTCCCCTTCTCCTCCTGCCCCCAATCCCTCCCAGCATCAGAGTCTTTCCAATATTTTAGCTTTCAGTTGACTCAAAAAGAATGAAAAATGATAAATCCTCAGGCATACAAAAATAGAAGTCAAACTTTCTGATTTATTAAAGTTGTAATAGTTGTTCCAAAATGCCAGTAGCATAACTAGCTCTAAAAATATTACATTGATTTCCAGCTCAACTTGTTTTCTTATCTTTCAAACCACTTGTTGATTTATTTAATCAACATTTAATGTGCTTAGCATTATACAGGGCTTCCCAGGTGGTACTAGTAGTAAAGAATCTGCCTGCCAGTGCAGGAGGTGCTGTTTGATCCCTGGGTTGGGAAGATCCTTTGGAGGAGGAAATGGCAACCCACTCCAGTATTTTTACCTGGAAAATCCCATGGACAGAGGATCCTGGTGGGCTGCAGTCCACAGGGTCGCAGAGAGTCAGACACAACTGAGCAATTAAGCATGGCACAGTGTTATACAGATAGTAAGGTAAATATAAAATAATACATTGTCCCTGTCCTCAAGAAACGTGCATTCTAGCTGGGGGAAACAAGATCTATATCTTTTTAAAAATTAAGTTATCCAAAGCTCCAACAACAACGGAATAGATAAAAATGAATCATTCATTTACTTAAATGAGTATAAGTATATTTTATATAAAAAATAAAACTGAACATTCTTACAAAACATGTATGATTTTCATATAATATTCAGTAAAGGAAGCCAGACACAAAAGAATACATATTGTATGATTATATGTATGTAAATTGCAAAAAACTAAGCTATGGGGCTTGGGGTTGCATATTTAGGTGGTAAAATTATACAGAAAAGGGAATTACCATATTTGTTAGGGTAGTGGTTACTTTTTTGAGAAGTAAAGGAGGGGGGAGTGTTAGTGATTAGAAGAGAGCATGAAGGGGCTTTTCTAACAGTTTTCTGATTCTCTACTTGGAGAAAATTTCATAGATATTCACCTAGGGGTAAATCATTGAGTGTTTCACTTTTGTATACTCTGTTCTGTGTGCATTATATTTCACAATTCAAAAGTTTTTAAAGTAAATAATTTAAAAACACCAAATTTTTCCATGTTAGAACAATAAATGCAGAGGAAGTTGGAGAGAGGAAGGATCATCATAGGTTGGAATAATTTAGGGGAGAAGAAAAGGCAGTGAAACTAGCTGGATCTTTAAGAATGGGTGTTATGTTTGTACACTTAGTTGTCTGACTCTTTGAGACTCATTGGACTGTAACTTGCCAGGTTCCTCTGTCTATGGGATTTTTTAGGCAAGAATAGTGCCATTTCCTTCTCTAGGGGATCTTCCCAACCCAGGGATCAAACCCAGACTCCTGTGTCTCCTACATTGCAGGCAGATTCTTTATCTACTGAGCTATCGAGGAAGCCCATAGATTTACATAAATGGAGAGAACTGAACTCATCAACTTCTGGATGAGTTGGCAATGGTATCTTGAGCTTTATGAATCTGGGAGATAATTGAGTTACCAGTATGACTAAAATATGTACTTTCCTGGTGACTCAGTGGTAAAGAATCTGCCTGCAGTGCAAGAGACATGGATTCAGTCCTTGGGTTGGGAAGATCCCCTGGAGAAGGAAATGACAACCTACTCCAGTATTCTTGCCAGGAAAGTTCTATGGACAGAGGAGCCTGGCGAGCTACAGTACATGGGGTCACGAAAGAGTCAGACACAACTTAGCTGCTAAAACAACAACCCAAAACGGCATGACTGAAGCAGGTGGTATTCTTAGAAAACAGTGATCTCATTGTTTTCTCAAAATTGACAAATTAGATTCAGAACAGAGTAGAAATAATTCTGAGTGCCAGGCAAGACTTGTAGACTCTTTCCTTTAAGTAAAAGGGAATCAGCCTAATGAAAACAGCAACATCCATTTCATTTTTGGGTCTAGCTGGAGAATATTTTTGCTCTATTTTCTTTGGTATATGTTTTGGTATATGTGTAATTTCATGTTTTTACATCATTTGTTTGTGACATGTCAAAAAAAATTCTTAAATGTTAACTTTTGCATACCAAAGTTAACTTTTGCTGAAGATTTCCATTAAATTTTCTGTGTAGAACCCAATGCTATAACTTTTTTAGATTATATTTTAAAAAGCTGTAAGAAAATAACATAATGAGACTAATATTTCAAGAATTGTAGGCCTAGAAAGAAATTATAGTAAGTCTTATAGTCAAATTGCTTGTGAAATATTACTGTCATACTTTCTCAAAATTCTTCTGAGGGGTAGCTGCCATATGGTTTAAAATATTAAGCTTCATTGTCTTGTGAAATAATCAGTAAATTTAAATACGTGTTGAAGAGTCTAACCTTTCAAATACATTTAAAATTAGATATTTCCTCAGTTCAATAACACTAAGCTTAACTGAGAAAATTAAACTTGAGTACCAGCGTGACCACAATAAAATAGGTTTATTTCCTGTTGAAATCAAGATCCTGTTTGTATTATCGCCTTTGTTAAAAGTTTTTTTATAGATACTAATATTGACTTATGGACAGCTAATGCTTTAATTTTTTTTTTTTAAGTATAACTAAAGATCATTTATTTGTTTTTCACCAAGACTTTATCTTGAGGATGTAACTAAACTGCACCTCCACTCCCCACTCCAATTTGAAGGAGGATTAGTACAGTAGATGTTATAAAGCAGGTATGAACAGTTTGAGGGACTGGAGCCAATGTTAACTGACGAAAACTAACTTCTGTCTAAATCATCATAAAAATGTTTAATTAAAAAAAGGGGGGGTGCAAAGGGATTTTCAGATTGAACAAGATCATCACATTTTAACTAATACCTTCAATTCTGGCTAGGGTATACCAAAATGGAAACAGGATAACTATAATACGAAACTTCCACTACTGTACACCGCACACACCTGTGTTCCAAGCCCACTCCCATTCCCCTAATGCTTCCAAACTCAACTATTTCCCAGCCTGTTGGGCCTGTTGATGAAGGAGCATGTAGATCTTCTCTTTAATCCAATCTTTGTTATAAGGCTAGTATGTCTGGGTATCAGCTCGGTAAACAAGGCAGCTGAGGCCTGCCAGGTCATCAATAAAATCAAACAGCTGACTGATATCATATGTGATAGGGGGGCTGTTGGGATTCATTCTCTTCAGATGTTCTTCATACATTTTACAAACACGTTCCATACAGCCATTCACACATTCATAGTCAGCGTAAGTTCTGCCTTCTGGCCTCTTGGTAGGCTGTACCAGCAAGATGGTGTGAGACANTGTGATAGGGGGGCTGTTGGGATTCATTCTCTTCAGATGTTCTTCATACATTTTACAAACACGTTCCATACAGCCATTCACACATTCATAGTCAGCGTAAGTTCTGCCTTCTGGCCTCTTGGTAGGCTGTACCAGCAAGATGGTGTGAGACATTGCACCAAAGTCTCCCACTACAGCCGATGCCGACTCCGCCACCGCACCTAATGCTTTAATTAAATTGCTAGTATATTTTAAATTTCTCCTTTATGAAAATCTTTATACTAAGTCACATATAAGAAGCATGAACCTACTAATGCTTTTGACATTTGGTCATAATCTTTTAAATTTGGATAGTGTTTTTTAACCCTCTTCCCTTCCTTGCAAAACTCTATCTTAATAATGCCATTTATTGAGTACTTATATGCACTCTAAAATCAACTGCAGTGGTGATAGCAGCCATGAAATTAGAAGACAGTTGCTTCGTGGAAGGAAAGCTATGACAAATCTAGACAGTGTATTATAAAGCAAAGAAATCACCTTGCCAACAAAGATCCATATAATCAAGGCTATATCGTCTTTCCGGTAGTCATGTATAGATGTGAGAGTTGAACCATAAAGAAGGCAGAGCACCAAAGAATTGATATTTTCGAACTGTGGTACCAGAGAAGACACTTGAGAGTCACTTGGACTGCAAGGAGATCAAATCAGTCAGTCCTAAAGGAAATCAACCCTGAATACTCATTGGAAGAACTGATGCCAAAGCTGAAGCTCCAATAATTTGGCTACCTGATGAGAAGAGTGGACTCATTGGAAAAGATCCTGATGCTGGGAAGTACTGAAGGCAGAGGGAGAAGAGGGCAACAGAGGATGAGATGCTTGGATGGCATCACTGATTCAGTGGGCGTGAACTTGGGCAAACTCCAGGAGATGGTGAGGGACAGGGAGACCTGACGTGCTGCAGCCCAGGTGTTGCAGAGTCAGATGTGACTCAGTGACTGAACAACAACAACTATGCAATGTAACATAAAAGTTTTTCACCATATTTCTCATCTCACTGGAATAAAAATTGACAGTATTGTTCACTGGTATTAAGAAAATGTGTTCTCTTTTTTAAATTTTTATTTCTTTTTGGTTGTGCTATGTCTTTGTTGCTGCACATGGGCTTTCTCTGGTTACAGAGAGCTGAAGGTGGGAGGAAGGGGTTACTCTCTCATTGCAATGTGCAGTCTTATTGTGGTGGCTTCTCTTCTTGCTGAACAAGGCCTCTAGGCACGCAGGCTTCAGTAGTTGTGATGCACAGGCTTAGTTGCCCTGGGGCATGTGGAATCTTCCTGGCCAGGAATCAAACTGGTATCCCTTGCCTTGCACTGAATCACTGAACCACAAGAAAGTCCCCTGGAAATATATTTTCGTTCATTCATTTAGTCACCAAAAATCTATTGAATATCTCTTATACGTCAAGTGCTGAATATTAGAAGAGAACGAAAACAGTAGTCCCAGCTTTTGAGATTATTTATAGTCTATGACCTGAGAGTGGCTGAAGAAGTTAAGAGAGGGGTCAGAAAAGTCAGCAGACTGTTGCGCTACCGTGAGATATATGCATACTATGTTCTGAGCACTGAGGGAACAGAGAACAAAGATACCTAACTTGAATAGGTGTGGAAAATAATAGGTGGGAGAGGGAAAGAGAAAAGATACTGGAGAAGACTTATGGGAGGTGATAAGTCTTAATCTGAATTCTGAATATGAGCAAGAGTTAGTCAGTGAAGAGAGACAGTTTCTAGGAAAAAAGAACATCAGTTGCATGTTTGTAATAATTTCAGTGATCCATAACTGGAATAACCACATGCATCCCATTTCCTTTAAATGAACTTAGGTGTTTTAAAGAAGTACCAGAGCTGGACATCCAGTTGTGTGTTTTATTATTTAACTTTTCAAAAATTACAAAATACAACCTATCCAAAAAAGTATTTAAAACACATATGTAAAATTTAACAAGTAGTTTTAAACACCCATGTGGCTGTCTTAATCGCAACATGTGGAGTCTTTAGTTGCGGGATGTGAACCCTTGGTTGAGACATGGGATCTAGTTCCCTGACTAGGGATTGAACCTGCATTCCCTGTATCAAGAGCATAGTGCCTTAGCCAGTGAACCACCAGGGAAGTCCCCCAAAATAAACACTCCTGTAACCACAAACAATAGAACATTGTCAGCATCCTAGAAGCATCATCTTGTGCCCTTCCCTAATCACATGCTGTCCTATCTCCCTATAGTTTTAACATGTATAAATCCCTAAATAATATATTTCAGTCTTGCTTGTTGTTTAAACTTTATGTTTTGGGGTTAATACTGTCATGTATTATTTTGTTCAGTGTGTTTGAAATCTATCCATATTGTTGAATATAATTTAATTCAATTCATTACAGTGTAGTATTTCATTATATGAATATATGGCCATTCTACTAGTAAATGACACTCAGGAGTCCATTATGAATAGTGCTGCCAACAATATTCTTGTACTTTTACCAATTATGTTCTTTCAAACAATGTCACCATTCATACCTATAAAAAAATGATAAACTGAATGAAACTTTCATTTTAAATTATAAATCTAAAATATGTTATGCTTATCTTTTCAAACTTACTAATGATCCTTCATCAATTGTATACTCATTATAATTTATTAGCAATGGGAGATTGGAAGTACCAATTTTTTTAAAGCTCGTTAAAAAAAAACTCAGTGAACAAACAATCTAAGTTAAAAACAAAATCAGCTGCAATAAGTTAGTATACAACTTGTAGATGAATGGCTACAGGTGGAGAAAATTGCTCCTCTTTGAAAGTTGCTCAGTCCAAAAACATTTTATTACAATCAAAAGATTAAAAGTGTAATTTATAATTTAGGTCACAACCTGGTCTTTTAGTTTCCTGATTGCACAAATTGAACAATAAATCTCTTGTCCCTAGTATTGCCATTGTGAATAGGGCAAGTGTATCAGAAAGACTTGTTTGTCAGCTTTTATGGTTTTAACATAGGCTGTTACCCTAAAAAAAAGAACTTTTGTTTTGCTCTTTTTTTTTTTTTTTATATCTAGTCAAGTGATCTCAAAAGATTATTTACTATTGGTTCAAAAGGTAATAAACTGGGAGACCAAAGTCCTACTTTAACAGTAGGAAAATATAATTTAAGCTGTTTCATTGAGAGCCTGCCTCTGTATATGCTCCCCAGTACCCAAATGCATGCTGTTTTAACATTTCTGGTATTGACATCAAGACAAAAGCCATCCACTTAAATTTGGACTTTTGGCTCTGACCACTGCTTCTATAAACTTGATGTGAGCCATTTCATCTCTTTGTCTCCCTCTTCATATTTTATTAGTAAAGCAATAGAGTTTTCAAAAAAGTTTGCACTTTCTCTTTCTTGATCCTGCACAGCAAATATTATCCTCTTTATGGGAGTCAAAGTTAAACTGGAACAATAAATTGTGAAATTTATGTTCAAGTTGAGCATATATATACTGACATGTTTCAATTCTTGTTTTCTTTTCTGTATATTCTGTAACTGTTTTCTTTGTTGTTACCATGGGGATTACATTTAACATCCTAATGTTATAATATTTTAAGTTGAATTTATACCAACTTAAATAACACAGAGAAACTGCTTCTGTACAGCTCCACCCCACCCCTTTTAGTTATTGATGTTACAAAATTACATCTTTATATATTTTATGCCCTCAAACTTAAACTAATTACGCTGCATTAGTCTCTTAAATTGTGTACAAAACAGAATATAGAATAACAAACCAAAGTTACACCAATACTCACTTTTAGACTAATGTTTTAAAGTGTATTAGTCTCTTAAATCATGTAGAAAACAAAAAGTGGAATTGCAAATCATTTTTACTATAATACTAGCTTTTGTAATTGTCCATGTGTTTACTTTACTGACATCTTTATTTCTTCATACTGCTTTGAGTTACTGTCCAGTGTCCTTTCATTTCTACCTGTAGGGTACCCTTTTGTATTTCTTGCAGGGCAGACCTAGTGGTAAGGGACTCCCTGAGCTTTTGTTTATCTGGAAATTTCTTAGTTTCTCCTTCATTTTTGAAAGATAATTTTGCTGAATAGAGAATTCTTGGTTGACAGGTGTTTTTTTCCCCCCTTTTAGAATTTTGAATATTAGCCCTTGCCTTCTGGTCTCTGAAGTTTCTGATGAGAAATCTGTTGATAATCTTATTGAGGCTCTCTTGTATGGGACAAGTGGCTTCTCTTCTATTGCATTCAAGATTCTCTCTTTGTCTTTGAGTTTCAACCATTTGATTTTAATGTGCCTCATTATGCATATGTTTGAGTTCATTCTGTTTGGAGTTCATTGAGCTTCTGGATGTTTACATGCATACCTTTTTTTTATCAAACTTGGGAAATTTTAGACCAGTATTTCTTCAAATAATCTCTCTGCCCCTTTTGCTCTCCCTGCAGAGAGCAAAAGTATACCCAAAGTGTGTATGCTGGTTCACTTTTGTTGATATCCCACAATTCCCTGGGATATGTGCATTATTCTTCAATCTTTTTTCTTTCTGTTCCTCAGACTCAATAATTTCAGTTTGTCCTATCTCCAGGTGTGTTAATTCTTCTGCCTGCTCAAATCTTCCTTTGAATCCCTCTAGTAAATTTTTATTTCAGTAATTTTAGCTCTAGAATTCCTTTTTTACTTATTTTTAGGTTTTCTTTTTACTGATATTTCCATTTCCTTCATACATTATTTTCCTGACTTTCTACACATCTTCCTTTAGTTATTTGAGAAGCTATCATTTTGAAGTATTGTTTATGAGGTCTGATATCTGGTCTTTCTAAAACAGTTTCTATTGGTTTATTTTTTTTTTCCTTTGAGTGATACTGAACTGTTTATGATTTTTTTGACTGAAAATTGGACATTTGAGTGTAATGATAGGTAACTCTGGAAATCAGATTTGCTGGGTTTTGTTTTTTCAGATTTATTTAGGTATAACTGAAAAAAACTGTGAAATTAAGTATACAACATGATGATTTTGTATATGTATACATTGCAATAAGATTACCCCATCACATTAATTAACACACCCATCACCTGATGTATTGTGTGTGTGTACAGAGAACATTTATTCTCTTAGCAAATTTTGGTTATACAGTACATTGACATCAGATACATATCACCATATATAAAATAAATAAGAATTTACTGTATAGCACAAGATATTCAGTATCTTGTAATAACCTATAATGGAAAAGAATCAGAAAAAAGGAAATATCTGTATCTAACCAAATCACTTTGTGATATATCTGAAACTAACACAAAATTGTAAATCAAGTGTACTTTGAGAAAAAGTTGATAGCAACATAGTGTTGTCAATATAGTCACCATGGTATACATCAGAACCTTATTCATTATGTAACTGAAAGTTTGCACTGTTTTGCTAACCTCTACCTGTTTTCCCCTACTTCCCAATCCCTGGCAACCAGTTTTCTACTCTCTGTTTCTAGGAGCTCAGTTTGTTTGTTTTTAATTTTACATGTCAGTGATACCATGCAGTGTTTATCTTCTCTCTGGCTTATTTCACCTCTAGGTGAAATATCTCTGGGGCATAATGCCCTCCAGATTCATTCATGTTGTCACAAGTGACTGGATTTCTGTCTTTTTTTAAGACTGAGTAATATTTTTTTCCTTGATCCGTTTACCCATTGATGGACACTTAGATTGTTTCCACACTTTGGCTGTTGTGAAAAATGCTGCAGTTTAATACAGATATCTTTTTGAAATACTGGTTTTGTTTCCTTTGTATATATATAGGGAGGTGAAATTGCCGGATCATATGGTAATCATGTTTCTTATTTCTTGAGAAACCTCCACACTGTTTTCCATAGTTGCTGTACCAGTTTACATTCCCACCAACAGTATACAGAAATTCCCTTTTCCCCACATTCTTGCTAACATTTGTTATCTCATCTTTTTAATAATAGGCATTCCAACAGGTATGAGTTGTTACCTCATTGTCGATTTTTAAAATTAACTTATTTAAATTAATTTATTTGGCTGCATCAGGTCTTAGTTGCAACACATGTGATCCTTAGTTTCTGTATGCCAACTCTTAGTTGTGGCATTTGGTATCTAGCTCCTTGACCAGGGATTGAATCCCGATCCCCTGCACTGGGAGCGTGGCATCCCAGCCACTGAACCAGCCAGGAAGGTTCCTCATTATGGTTTTGATTTGTATTTCCCTTATGATTTGTGATGTTGAGCACCTTTTCATGTGCCTGTGGACCACTTGTGTATTTTCTTTGGAAAATGTCTGTTCAGGTTCTTTGCCCATTTTTAAATTGCACAATATGGTTTTTTGCTGTTGAGTTATGTGAGTTCCTTGTATGCTGTGGATGTTAATCATTTATTGGATATATGGTTTGTAAATATTTTCTCCCATTCCATATGTTGCTTTTTCATTTTATTGATGATTTCCTTTGCTGTGCAGAAGCTTTTTAATTTGATGTAGTCCCCTTTTAAATTTTTTTGCTTTTGTTGCTTGTACTTTTGGCATCAAGTCCAAGAAACCTGGAGAGAGAGCTTACCCTCTGTGTTTTCTTCCTGTAGTTTTACTGTTTTTCGGGAGTTATGCTTAAGTCTTTAATTCATTTTTAATTGATTTAAATTTCCCCTGTGTATGTAGTTGCTTTTGAATGTCCCAGTCTTTGGTATCTGACTCCAAAAAGGAGACAAGAGAAAATCAAGAGGAAGAAAAAGACATCAACCCTTTAAATCACCTGGCAGTCACTTCAGCCAGAAGGTGAAGGGCTTGCAGCAAACGAGGGAGGTTACAACAATGGTCTCTGTGTCTGCACTTCCATGATCAGAATGCAGATCCCTGTTATTTGGATGGTAGAGTCCATATTGCCTACCCTAGCTCCTAGTAGGAGCATATAAGCTGTATATAAGCCACATGCATGGCTGCCTGCCATGGGATTAGGGGATGGCAGATGGGTAGCCTGTGCTAAACTAAAATTTGAAATTGACTAGAATTAACTGTAATTAGTGATCCATGGCTTCCCCTGGAAGTTGCAAACCTTCAAGAGCTTCCCAAGTTCCAAAATATTTATATCAGACAGATTGTATGATAAAATTGTGTCTTGGTGGGAAAGCAGATTTCTGATACTTCCTATAAGGCGACTTCCCAGAATCCCCACATTTCATTTTTATATATTCTGGCCATGTTACTATCCCCATAACTTGTGTTAAATTCTGCATTTCCTTTCAAAGCCCATTACAAATCAAAGTGACCTTGCGATTCTCTAAATTCCCTTGCATTTATCATACCTCTCAATGTCTTTAGTTACTTCATTTTCTAAGTCTTATGGGCAATCAGAAAGGTACAAAATTCCAGTTAAAGTCTTGGAGATATAATCTTCAAGCATGATAACTAGTTAATAATATTGTATTGTATATATTAAAGTTGCTGAGAGAGTAGATCTTAAAAGTTCTCATCACAAGAAAAGAATTGTAATTAACTATGTTTGATGTTAAGAAGATTTATTGCCAGGATCCTTTCACAATGTGTGTGTATCTATATATCTATATATAGATATAGCATCATTATGTTGTATACTTGAAACTAATGTAAAGTTATATATCAATAAAAGAATAGTATCCATATAAATTTATAATTTAAAAATTGAGAAGTAAAGGAATAAAGATGGGAGAAAGTGTAGGAGAGGTATTAACTTTATCTTTTATAATAAGAAGTCAATTAGAGGTTGTCTAAAATTGAAACATTTGAACAACAAAACTCCTTAATAATCTGTTTTCTTAACCATAGAAGTAAGTCTGTTAGGAAAATCTCTTATAGTAAGAAAATGATTGAAGTTCAGTAATTCCTTCAGGTTGACTTTGTGTTAAATTTCAGTAAAATTGTATTTATTACACTTTACTTTAAAAATAGCACATGTAGTATGATTTACCCCATTTTTTAAAAATGTGATGTCATGTTACTTGAAATTGATATAAAGAGGAAATTGAGGTTAACCTGAACATTGCTTTTCTTCATCACTTACTTTTCATAAATGTCATTTACTAAAAGACCCAAATAAGGTTAAAAAACAGCTTGTGGAAAACGTAAGACTATATGTAGACTTTGTTTGGCTCCTAATTCAAACAAACCAATTATCCTAAAAAATGTGTTAAACAATTAATAAAATTTGGAGGCTTACAGAATAGTTTATAGCATTAAGGACTTGTTAATTTTTTAGGTGTGATTGTATTACAGTTTTTGTTTGTTTTTGGCCACGCAGCTTGTGGGATCTTAAAGGTTCCCCAGTTCAGTTCATTTCAGTTCAGTCGCTCAGTCATGTCCGACTCTTTGCAACCCCATGAATTGCAGCACGCCAGGCCTCCCTGTCCATCACCAACTCCTGGAATTCACTCAGACTCATGTCCATCGAATCTGTGATGCCATCCAGCCATCTCATCCTCGGTCGTCCCCTTCTCCTCCTGCCCCCAATCCCTCCCAGCATCAGAGTCTTTTCCAATGAGTCAACTCTTTGCATGAGGTGGCCAAAGTACTAGAGTTTCAGCTTCAGCATCATTCCTTCCAAAGAAATGCCAGGGCTGATCTCCTTCAGAATGGACTGGTTGGATCTCCTTGCAATCCAAGGGACTCTCAAGAGTCTTCTCCCCAACCAGGGATCAAATCCAGGCCCTTGGCAGTGAATGCCAAGTCCTAACCACTGGAACAGCAGGGAATTTCCCAAAACTGTTTTTAAAAAAGGGTGTTGGGATCATGTTTTCTTAAATCATGATTCCATTTTAGGCTATATTCTATTGATTCCTTGTTTTGAAAAGTTATGAAATTTTCTAACAGTTTCTTCTACCTCTGTGCCTCAGTATTTTNTGATCAGAATGCAGATCCCTGTTATTTGGATGGTAGAGTCCATATTGCCTACCCTAGCTCCTAGTAGGAGCATATAAGCTGTATATAAGCCACATGCATGGCTGCCTGCCATGGGATTAGGGGATGGCAGATGGGTAGCCTGTGCTAAACTAAAATTTGAAATTGACTAGAATTAACTGTAATTAGTGATCCATGGCTTCCCCTGGAAGTTGCAAACCTTCAAGAGCTTCCCAAGTTCCAAAATATTTATATCAGACAGATTGTATGATAAAATTGTGTCTTGGTGGGAAAGCAGATTTCTGATACTTCCTATAAGGCGACTTCCCAGAATCCCCACATTTCATTTTTATATATTCTGGCCATGTTACTATCCCCATAACTTGTGTTAAATTCTGCATTTCCTTTCAAAGCCCATTACAAATCAAAGTGACCTTGCGATTCTCTAAATTCCCTTGCATTTATCATACCTCTCAATGTCTTTAGTTACTTCATTTTCTAAGTCTTATGGGCAATCAGAAAGGTACAAAATTCCAGTTAAAGTCTTGGAGATATAATCTTCAAGCATGATAACTAGTTAATAATATTGTATTGTATATATTAAAGTTGCTGAGAGAGTAGATCTTAAAAGTTCTCATCACAAGAAAAGAATTGTAATTAACTATGTTTGATGTTAAGAAGATTTATTGCCAGGATCCTTTCACAATGTGTGTGTATCTATATATCTATATATAGATATAGCATCATTATGTTGTATACTTGAAACTAATGTAAAGTTATATATCAATAAAAGAATAGTATCCATATAAATTTATAATTTAAAAATTGAGAAGTAAAGGAATAAAGATGGGAGAAAGTGTAGGAGAGGTATTAACTTTATCTTTTATAATAAGAAGTCAATTAGAGGTTGTCTAAAATTGAAACATTTGAACAACAAAACTCCTTAATAATCTGTTTTCTTAACCATAGAAGTAAGTCTGTTAGGAAAATCTCTTATAGTAAGAAAATGATTGAAGTTCAGTAATTCCTTCAGGTTGACTTTGTGTTAAATTTCAGTAAAATTGTATTTATTACACTTTACTTTAAAAATAGCACATGTAGTATGATTTACCCCATTTTTTAAAAATGTGATGTCATGTTACTTGAAATTGATATAAAGAGGAAATTGAGGTTAACCTGAACATTGCTTTTCTTCATCACTTACTTTTCATAAATGTCATTTACTAAAAGACCCAAATAAGGTTAAAAAACAGCTTGTGGAAAACGTAAGACTATATGTAGACTTTGTTTGGCTCCTAATTCAAACAAACCAATTATCCTAAAAAATGTGTTAAACAATTAATAAAATTTGGAGGCTTACAGAATAGTTTATAGCATTAAGGACTTGTTAATTTTTTAGGTGTGATTGTATTACAGTTTTTGTTTGTTTTTGGCCACGCAGCTTGTGGGATCTTAAAGGTTCCCCAGTTCAGTTCATTTCAGTTCAGTCGCTCAGTCATGTCCGACTCTTTGCAACCCCATGAATTGCAGCACGCCAGGCCTCCCTGTCCATCACCAACTCCTGGAATTCACTCAGACTCATGTCCATCGAATCTGTGATGCCATCCAGCCATCTCATCCTCGGTCGTCCCCTTCTCCTCCTGCCCCCAATCCCTCCCAGCATCAGAGTCTTTTCCAATGAGTCAACTCTTTGCATGAGGTGGCCAAAGTACTAGAGTTTCAGCTTCAGCATCATTCCTTCCAAAGAAATGCCAGGGCTGATCTCCTTCAGAATGGACTGGTTGGATCTCCTTGCAATCCAAGGGACTCTCAAGAGTCTTCTCCCCAACCAGGGATCAAATCCAGGCCCTTGGCAGTGAATGCCAAGTCCTAACCACTGGAACAGCAGGGAATTTCCCAAAACTGTTTTTAAAAAAGGGTGTTGGGATCATGTTTTCTTAAATCATGATTCCATTTTAGGCTATATTCTATTGATTCCTTGTTTTGAAAAGTTATGAAATTTTCTAACAGTTTCTTCTACCTCTGTGCCTCAGTATTTTATGAAAATTTATAGTGTGTGATTCTTGCCTGGAGAATCCCCATGGACAGAGGAGCCTGGCAGGCAACAGTCCATAGAGTTACAAAGAGTTGGACACGACTGAGCGACTTCACTTTCTTTTCTATAGTGTGTACATTCTGTTCCATAATTTACACAAATGTTCTATGGAGGAAAGCCCCAAAACTGTGGTGAGAGAAGAAGCAGATGGGAAAATTGGTGGATATTAGAAAAGATATGTGTAGTGTATATATAAAGAAAAATCTGGTTTATATATATATGCAAATAAGATGATAGAAGTTATGAATAATTTTTATTTTATTTTATATGATTCTTTTTTCTTTCTGTATTTTCTAAAATATATGTATACTGCTGAGTAACATTGTGGGAAAAGAAAGGCATATAAGTTAGTTACTGTTTCTGGTGCTACAATCATTTTTTAATTGTTTAGAATAAAAATTAAGGACATTTTTACTGGTCAGAAGGAGGTGTAAAGCTAAGGTAGGAGTATTCAAAGATAACCAGTTTTCTTTTATTTTGGATTTCTTTTTCACTGACAAGTGACTGTGCTTAGTCGCTCAGTCGTGTCTGACTCTTTGTGGCCCCATGGACTGAAGCCCATCAGGCTCTTCTGTTCATGGGATTTCTCAGGCAAGAATATTGAAGTGTGCTGCCTTTTCCCAATCCAGGGAATCTTCCCAACTCAAGGATCAAACCCATGCCTCTTGATTCTCCTGCATTAGAAGGTGGATTCTTTACCACTAATGTAACCACTGTGTTATTTATTTATTTTTTTTTCTGAACTTTTGATAGTGGCTTTTATTTTTTTTAAAAAAGGAGTTCCGTGTCTGGCCTAGTGGTTAGGATTCCTGGCTTTCACACACACACACACACGCACGCACACCCTCAATTGGCAGCCCTGAGAAAACTAGTAAACTGATTATTATGATCAGCTTTGCATCTTCCCACCCAATGTTCTGAATAATCCTAAAAGGATATAGTCTTCATGTAGTTTATTGAGAAATTATATCCATTTGTCTAGGTTTATAATCCATTCTTCCCAATCATGCTGAAATCATCTGTTAAAAAATTAGAATAACATCCAGGTCACAGTTCCTTATTCCCCATTATGATTAAGCAAAATGAGCTTTTCGTAATGTTTAATCTCTTTTCTAAAATGTCTCTTTTGGTTCTGTGGACATAGAAATATTAATTGGAGTTAGAATGAATCACATTAATATATAAAAGAGGAAAATAGATCAGATCTTGGAGCCATTCATTTAATAGAGTACTTTTTTTTTTAAACCTTTATTGAATTTGTTACAATATTGTTTCTACTTTCTGTTTTTGGATTTTGGCTATGAGGCTTGTGGGATCTTAGCTCCCTGACTGGGGATTGAACCTGCACCCCCTGTATTGGAAGGCAAAATCTTAACCACTGGACCACCAAGGAAGTCCCTAATAGACTACTTTAAAGGAAAACAGTAGATGAACTCTTCTTAAATTAATTTTTAGAGGGAAAAAATGAAATAAAATTCACTTTGCTTGTAAAACTTTTTTTCTTGTATAATTTTTGGTAATCCTAGAGATCATCTTGCAGACATTGGCCTTTGGAATTGGGCATGTAGGAAAGGCTTCAGGAAGACACAGCAAAATTCCTTCTGTAATGGAAAGTGAAGCAATTTTAATGTCGAATCTTCAGATTGGGGGGAGAGAAAGATTTTTTTCTGAGATTTTTTTCCCAATAAAATATTTTTTTAATTTGGAAATATTAGAAAGCCACCTTTTAAAGTGGACAGTATTTTATGTAACTGTGATAATCTTGAATATGAAATTGTTTATTTGCCTGTTTTTCTCAACTTTAATGTAAGGATTTTCTAACATTTTTAAAAGCTCCTTTTAATGATGCTTTACACTTCTTTAGTTTCTTTCCTCTTTTTACCCCATGCAGGCAACTTTAAAAATTTTTAACTTTCAGAGTTGTTTTAAGATGTGTCTTTAACGAGGTTTGAATAACGAACACTTGACTAAATGGAAATTCAGTGCAAAGGTGTTGACTCTCAGAATTTATTGAAATCTTATTGCCCAAACTTTTACAAGAATAAAATGGCAATATCAAAAGTTTCAATATGTATAATCTTTGACTCAAAAATTTCTTCTAAGAACTTATTCAACAGAAACACACATACAAATGAATATTTCTTTACAGCATTTTTTTATAATGGCAAAAAACTGTAAGCAACCCAAACATACATCAATATGTCAATACACCAATTGAATAGATAAACTATAGTGTATCTAAAATGCAGTACTGTGGCCATAACAATGATTGAGGTAGCTGTGTGTTTAGTGATGTGGAAAGATATCCAAAATAATGCCTAAGTGGAAAGTTGCCACTCAGTATAATCATATTTCTGTATGTAATATTAGCAAACATATAATACAATACATTATGCATATGAAGTCTAGAAAATATCAACTAAACTATTACATGGAAGTGTATAAGATTATGAGACTTCTACTTTCTAAATTATACACTTTTAAAATATCTCCTCTCTTTTTGACAATTATGTATTACATTTATAATCAAGACAAAGTCTGCTATTCAAAAATCTCATTCTGCCAGTCCTCCAGTATTTTCTATTGATCATAAAGCAGTGTGCAATTTTGGTTTCTCAGATTCTAAAATTTTTGTTTTTTCCCTCATGTACATAGCCTTTGGTAATTAAATGTAATGATTGAATGGTAAACTTCAGTATGCACATGCTAGATCATCCTGCACACTAAAGCACTGACCCTTTAACACGGAATCGTCATTATACATGGCTTGAGAATTTACCAAGACAGCTAGATAAATTTAGAGGAAAATGGACTTCAGAGTTATAACTGTATTTAAAAGTCTTCGTGTATATTCTTATACTTTTTACTATTATGACATGATTCAATAAAAAGTTAAAAAACTGATTTGAAGAGTTTTATATAGTATGAGATACTATGTTGGGAAAGGGTGCTATTGAAAAACACACAGTTTGTATATCTTGGCCATTGTTTCTTTATTTGCAGTATTTCTCATTTATAGTTCTGTTGACAATCTGATATCGTTGTTACTGAAACAGAAGTTATATGGTCAGGTAGAAATGAAAAAACAAGGAAAACTTTCCTCTAGTTGCTATATTACTGGTTGAAATGTTTGTACACCTGTTGAGCTTCATAGTCAGCAGGATTAAAAGTTATACCTAAGTAAATTATATATTCTAAAGTAAGTTATAGTTTAACCTTAATTAGGCAGCTAACTTCTATAAAGCCAAGTGTTACTCAGGAGTTGGGGATGGTGGGTAGGCTTACTCCTTCCTTAAAGAGGAGTTATAAGGATTACTCTTGAAGTAGCCATGAGGCAAGCAGTGAAGAGAACTAATCCCACCTTTGAGTCTAAGATCAGACCCTCAGGAAATTTGGATAAATCTAGGAATGCTTATAGTTCAGGCTGAGCTTTTACCAAGTTAACATATTTACTTTAAATCATAAATTTGTGCTTTCCAGAAACATTTATTGAGAAATACTGTCATATATTTTCTCCTTATATAGAAAATATAATAAATTTATATTCTACTGAGGACAAGCAGTTGATTGCAATATGAAATAATAAAGATAGGGGAGAAGTAGACCCCCCCACACACACACCCAGGTGAGGAACCTAACCCAGAGGGTGGAGTGGAGGAAAAGATAATGTTGGAGAAGGTTATGTGGAAGATGTGACCCTTGTACTCAATCCTTAAGAACAAGGAAGAGCTAAGTAAAGAAGAATTTTGTTTCTTCTAGACAGAACTGTGTGTGCAAAGGCCAGTAGGCAAAAAAGGTGCATTAAGAGTACTTAAAATTGTTCCAGAAAGCTGGAGAATAGTGTTCTAGGGAAAATATGCCAGAGAGAAACAAGTAAGCAGCCTCCTGATTTAAGTGCAATAAGGGAGACCCAGGTTCAGTCCCTGGGTAGGGAAGATTCCCTGGAGAAGGGAATGGCAACCCACTCCAGTATTCTTGCCTGGAGGATTTCATGAACAGAGGACCTTGGTGGGCTACTGTCCATGGAATCAAAAAAAGTTGGACAAAACTAAGTGACTAACACTTTTCACTACTACTTTCACTAAGAAATTTGGATCTGACTGGGAGGAGCAGAGGAGAAAGGAGTTATATAATTTATTTGAGCTTGAAGGTTATGGGGAAAATGGAATTAGAAGACCTCTAGTTTTGCAGTATAGTGGTAAGGCTTAAATTTTTTAATGTATTGTTCGAGGAATTCCCTAGTTGTCCATTATAGGACTTGGTATTTCCATTTCCAGGGTCCCAAGTTTGATCCCTGGTCAGGGAACTAAGATCTCACAAGTCATATGGTGTGCTCCCCCACCCCCCACCCTGCCAAAACTGTATTCTTGGTAGTCTCCCAGTCCCACCATGCCTTACTCACAGAAGAAGCAAATGCAGATCTTCTCTAAAGGAAGAGATCCTCAGGGACTTCCCTGGTGATCCAGTAGCTGAGACTTCAAGCTCCCAATGCATGGGGCACAGGTCTGATCCCTTATCAGGGAAGATCCCATGTGCCACATATTGTGGTAAAAAAAAAAAAGTAAAGGAATACATTCTCAGTCTAGGCCTCCAAAATCTCATAGATTTACAAAAAATTAAATATGGGTCTCTTAATCAAATGTTATCAAACGTACAAAGAAAAATACACCCATGAGAAAGAATCAGCAGAAGTAACAATGGTTCATTCAAGGACCTTAGATATTAAAATGATCAAACAATGTGAAATGTCTATGATATTTTTTAAGAAATAAAAGAATCATAAAATGAATCACAAAAGAAGAAATGATCACAAATGACCAGGTAAATGTGAAAAATAAATGGAACTTTAAGAGATATAAAGCAGTGGCTCTGATGGTAAAGAATCTGCCTGCAGTGCAGGAGACCCAGGTTCGATCCCTGGGTCGGAAAGATCCCCTGGAGAAGGGAATAGCTACCCACTCCAATATTCTTGCCTGGAGAATTCCATGGACAGAAGAGCCTCGAGGGCTATAGTCCATGGGGTTGCAAAGAATTGGACATGACTGAGCAACTAACACTTTCTCGGGGTTAGTTTAACATCTTAAATATAGATGGAGAATAAATTTGAGGTCAGATATGAACTAACTCTTGAAAAAGCAATATAGAGACAATGGAAATGGAAAATATATAGTAGAGGTTAAAAGGCATGGAGGTTAGAATAAGAAAAATTGAAAGAAGGGAATAGAGGAAAGCCAAAATTCTTAGAAATAAGAATTGACATTTTTTGAGAATAAAGGAGTCTACAGATACAGGAAGTGTATACCAAACAGGATACATAAACTCACACACGCTTATATTGTAGTCAAATGGAAAAACACCAAAAGAGAAAATCTGAAAGGACCAAAGAAAAAAGACAAGCCATCTACCAGAATGATCGATTTCTCACTGCAACAATGGAAGCTAGAAGAGGAGAGCATAATATCTTTAATATGATACAGAGAAAACTATCAATCTAGAATTTTATATCCAGAAAAACAATATTTTTAAAACAATGGTAAAATGAAGACATTTCAGATCAACAAAATAGAATTTGCCTTCAACAGACTTTTACTTAAGGAAATTCTACTTTAGGAAGAAGGAAAATGGTACCAGAAAGGAGATCTGAGATGCAAGAAGAAATAGTGAGCAAAGAATTTGGTAAGCATCTGAGTAAGTCTAAACAAGTGCTACCTGTATAAAATAATGATGTCTAATTTGTGAAGTAAAAGATATAATATTGGCCAATTAGGAGACATTAATATATTGATTTATTTTATAAATAGATAGCATATTCATTTTAAATTATCATGCATGTTAAAATTTCAAAGATAACTTCCTAAAGAAAAGGGAATGTATAACTTCTAAATCAATAAAGAGGAAAACTGGATGTTTTTTGGCCACACCATTTGGCATGCAGGATCTTAGTTTCCTACCAAGGATTGAATCCACATCTGTCATGTTACATAACCTCCGTAAACCTTAGTTTCCTCATCTTTAACATGTGGATAATAGTAGAACCTCCCTTACAGGATTGTTGTGAAGATGTAATCATATAATGCATGCAAAGAAGCTTAGCACAAATCTACAACATAGTTAGGTGTTCAATATATATTAGACATTACTGTTATGAATAGTGACTTAGTCTTGTTCATGCTTGAAAGCCATGCTAGAATCTGCCAACATCACACCCAGCCTCTCTCCAGTGAGAGGGAAAGGTACACCCAAAGATAAGCTAACAATTCAAAACTGATAGGTCTTCCTTGTGTTAATCACAACTCCTTGCTTAGAACCTTCAGAATTCAATATTGCCTTTCAGTAAAAAGTTCAAAGCTTCAAGGCTTTCTATAGCCTAGCCTGACCAACTTGATCTCATGAGTTCTCTTTAAATCCTTCAGTTAAATCTCTAAACATATTTGAGGTCTCCTTCCTTAATGCTTTTGCTTAAAATGCCCTTTTGAAGAATAAGTAGAATTTGAATGACTTCCTTCATCTGGAAAACCCTCACTCTCTGCTAAATCCAACCTATTCTTCAAATCCCAGCTCAGGTCCCATGAGAGTTCCTGACTGCTTTAGCCCCAAAGTAATTTATAATTTGGAAAAGTATCATCTAAACCAGGCTTTCTATAGTAAACCAGGCTTTCTATAGTAATTTATACCTGTTTCTTCTACTCTGTTTTTCAGTTGAGCCTTTATTTAAATTTTACATTGTCACAGAAAGCTTCCCTCAAGTTTTCAGGTCCTTCCAGCTACATTTTCAGATCCTTAAGATAGTGGCTATTAATTGTATATCTTTGTATTCCCTGTAGTTCCTCAGGAAGGGAAAGTAACATGTAAGTGCATACAATATGCCAGGTATTATGCTAAATGGTTTCTTATATTGATAATATATATCTTATTCTTCATTATTTTTTATTTTTTATTTTTTTTTCATCTCAGGTGTACATGAGTTCCCAATCTTGAACCCCCCCCCCCACCTCCCGCTCCACATCAACTCTCTGGATCATCCCCGTGCACCAGTCCCAAGCATCCTGTATCCTGTACCAAATATAGACCGACAGTTCATTTCCCACACGACAGCACACATGTTTCAGTGCCATTCTCCCAAGCCTTCCCCTCCTCTCCCTCTCCCTCAAAGTCCAAAAGTCCATTCCATGCATCTGTGTATCTTATTCTTTAAAATAAACTTATCTAGACATTAGTGCCCTTTTTTACAGATGAGGACATTGCACTTGAGAAAGGTTAAGTAACATACCAAGGCACTTAACTAGTCAGTGGCAGAGCTGGGTTTCTACTACACCATCCATCAAAATAGCCTGCAACTAATACATACCTTGGAGGTAAAAAAGCTCAAACAGTATACATCTTTCTACTTATATCCCACTGTGAAATTTAGAATGTCATAGAAGCAAAGAAACCAAAATTTTTCTCAAAAATTGAAATTTGGCATGCCAGTTATTAACAGCCCTCCATAAGAATTCACAAAGAGCTTGAAGTTAGAAAGTCATACTTTGGGGGAAAGGGTGGATTAAGGAAGTTAAAGAGTTTTATTTTCATTTATTCTGTATTTTGCCTTGAGTTCATGTAATGTGATGTGAAATGAATCACAGAAAAAAATGGAACATTCTTTGGTGCTTGCTGAAAGTCCATATCCCTTTCAGAACGTTCTTTCTTTTCTCTTTTCCCCTTTCCTAGGGTTACACATCTTTCTGGAATGACTGCATATCTTCTGGCCTGCGAGGCGGCATCCTGATAGAGCTGGCCATGCGAGGCAGAATCTATCTAGAACCCCCAACCATGCGTAAGAAGCGACTACTAGACAGAAAGGTAGAGCATCCTCAATGAATATCCTCTTAGGAAAGGGCAGATACCAACAGTCCATTTTGGAAGAATAGGAAGATTTGAGATGTGAGACAGTAAAAATATCACTTATTCAGTTGTCCCATTGTCTAACAGGTTTAATTATCCTGTAGCAGAGAGAGAAATCTAAGTATCCTTGGTCTAAAGAGTTATAAGAAGTTCATGGTTTTGTCTTCCCTTTTTATGCAGAAAAGTCAGATCTAGGATGGTGTTGATTATTTTTCTGTATTTATAGCTGTAATATTATGAAACAGAGTATTATATAATGAGGAGGTAAATGTGGGTCAGATGCAGTCTTAACTCTGGTCAACTTCAGATAACCATTCCATTTCCCTCCTTCCAGTTATTTTGCAAGTCCTCTCTAGCATGAGTTATACCACTCTCTCCATTTTCTTATTACTTGTTTTTTCCACTCACAACTTCACTGTCATACTTAGCACTCTAGTGAAACTACCTTCTTAGGTGTCACCAGCTAATTTTCAGTCTTCAATTAATTTTTCTCTTTTAACCTGTATGTGGTGTTTGACACTTTTGACTACCTCCTATTTGAAATTTCCTCTCTTCTTGACCTTTGTTATATTATATCCTCTTGCTTCTCTAGCGGTACCCTATTTCCTTTACTTCTCCATTCCTTAATATCTAAATCTCAATTTATATCACTTTGTATCCTTTTAGAGATATCATTTACCTTTACAGCTTCATCTGTCACCCTTATGATATTAATTTTCAAATTACTAGACCTGTCTTCTTTTTCCACCTCCAGGAACATAGGTAACTATTGTCCAGACATTTCAACTTGGCTATCCCATATCAGTTAAAACCAAGCTTCATCAACTTTACCTGAGTTTCCTATCTTTACTGATTGTTTCACAAGTTGGTTTTCCAGGCTCAAAGAGTTATGATTGAATCTTTTTTCTCTGTTACCATTTATATCGTT
The DNA here is from genome assembly GCA_006410615.1 of Neotragus moschatus. Taxonomy (NCBI): domain Eukaryota; kingdom Metazoa; phylum Chordata; class Mammalia; order Artiodactyla; family Bovidae; genus Neotragus; species Neotragus moschatus. The sequence goes on along the minus strand of SJYA01000573.1, from coordinate 642,379 downwards.
TGCCACTGGGGGCCAGTTCAAATGTTATTTTTATCTATCCATACTAGATTTTAAATTTCTTGAGGAAACAGAGACAATATGTTATGCTGCTTTGCTTTTCCTATGACATTTAACCCATAGCTCAGATGGTAAAGCGTCTGTCTACAATACCGGTTCAGTCCCTGGGTCGGGAAGATCACCTGGAGAAGGAAATGGCAACCCACTCCAGTATTCTTGCCTGGAAAATCCCATGGCTACAGTCCATGGGGTCGCTAAGAGTCGGACATGACTGAGTCACTTCACTTCACTTCACTTCATGTGTATAGCATATTCACTGATTTTAGTTTGAATGAAGTAGATGAACCAGAGTCTCTTGTTTCTTCTTTTCTGAAAGGTACTGCTAAAGTCAGACAGCNTGGAAAATCCCATGGCTACAGTCCATGGGGTCGCTAAGAGTCGGACATGACTGAGTCACTTCACTTCACTTCACTTCATGTGTATAGCATATTCACTGATTTTAGTTTGAATGAAGTAGATGAACCAGAGTCTCTTGTTTCTTCTTTTCTGAAAGGTACTGCTAAAGTCAGACAGCCCAACGGGTGATGTTTTACTGGATGAAACTCTCAAACACATCAAAGCAACTGAACCCACAGAAACTGTCCAAACATGGATAGAGCTACTCACTGGTAAGATGATGCAGAATGACTTTAAAAAATCCCACATTTTATAATCTTTACCCTACTCTTAAGGTTGGGAGAAGAAGTATAGAAATTTAGGGTGCTGAGTAAGATACATATATTTCACTTTTAAACTGTACTAATGAGGGACCAAAAAAGGCATGATTAATCAATGCATAAAGTTTTCCAAAGCTTCACCTTACCTCTGTACACCTCATAAGCTCACAAGAAATTTTTTTAACATCTGTGTTTATGTATAATTCACATACAGGGTCATCATACAGTTGACCCATTAAAAGTATATAATTAAATGGATTTTAGTATATTCACACAGTTGTGCAACCATCATCACAACCTAAGTGTAGAACATTTTCATCATCCCCAAAATAAACCTTATGCTCACTAGCAGTTTTCCCTGTTTCCCAGCCCTCCTGCCCAGCTCCGACAACCACTAATCTACGTTCTATCTCTGTAGATTTGCCTATTCTGGATATTTCATATAAACGAAACCATACAACTTTTGGTTTTTTGTGACTGACTTCCAAGGATAATATTTTCAAGGTTCATCTATGTTGTGGCATGTATCAGCACTTCATTCCTTTTTTCCTCAAAGGCAAGTTCAAAAACTTTAATATGAATAACTAAACCTATGGCATAAAATTATAGGAGAATATTCCACAGGGCACTTTCTGGAGCAGTTTTTTTAAATTGAAGTTTTTATTGAGACGTTTATATTGAGTTGGTCAAAAAGTTCATTCTGTTTCTTCCATAACATCTTATAGAAACACTTGAAGGAACTTTCTGGCCAACCCAATATTTTGACATGCAGTTGTAAGAATTAATACAGAGAGATACCTTTATATGCTTTGTCTAGAATCCCCCACTGGGAAAATTTCTCAAAATTTTAGTATATGATAATCAGGGTACTAAAATTGATATGATTCACCAATCTTGTTAGAATTTGCCTAGGTTTTTGTTTTGTTTTTTTTGTTCTTTTTGGCTGCACCACATGGCATGTGGAATCTTAGTTCCCCAACCAGGGATCAAACCTTGCCGCTTGCAGTGCAAGCACAGAGTCTTAACCATCGGACAGCCAGTGAAGTCACGAATTTCTCCAGTTTTAATTTGACTCTTTATTTCCAAATCATATTTCATTGGATGGTTATACTACTTTAGTTATTTATTTATCAGTTGATGGACATCTGAATTATTTCCTCTTTTTGACTAATGTGAACATTCATAGACATGTTTATGTGTGGACATGTTTTCATTTTGGGGGTATATAGTTAACTTTATTGTGGTAAAATACACATATTTATTATCTTAATCATAAGTGTACAATTNCTAGGTACACGCTCAGGAAATGCCAGTGGGAGATACCAAGACTCGAATCATCCTTGCCCATCGAGTCTGCCACATGACTATGTCATGGATGGGAATCTTCATGCTGGCTCCTGGCAGCAGGCATATTCGGGTTTCCTTATTTTTGGGGTGTAGATGCTCAGGGAAACTCTGGGGGAATCTCTGAAATTCGAATCACCTTGCCCATCGGATTTCTGCCACGTGACCGTGTCACGGGTGGGATTCCCATGTTGGCCCCTGGCAACTATCTCCTTTTATGTTTGGTTGATTTTTTTATAGTGAAACGTTTTGATTCCCTTCTCATGTTCTTTAGTGTATATTCTATATATATTTTCTTTGTTGCACCATGGGGATTACATTTTATGTCTTAAAGTTATGACAACCTAATTTGAATTTATACCAACTTAACTTCAGTAACAGACAAAAAGTCTGTTCCTGTACAGCTCCATTCCACTCTCCATTTTGATGTCACAGATTATACCTTTATAAATTGTATGACAATAACATAGGTTAATAAGTGTTCTTTAATGCATGTGTCTTTTAAAGTATATAGAAAATAAAAAAGAGTTATAAACCAAAATTAACTTTTATAGTTGTCCATGTATTTAACTTTTATCGAGTGTCTTTATTTCTTCATTACTGCTTAAAGTTACTTCTAGCTTTCCTTCATTTCAACCTGCAGTACTTTTCAGCATTTCTTGCAGGGGAAGTCTAGTGGTGACAACCTTTCTCAATTTTTATTTACCTGCTACTAAATCACTTCAGTTATGTCCAACCCTGTGCACCCCCAAANTAGTTGTCCATGTATTTAACTTTTATCGAGTGTCTTTATTTCTTCATTACTGCTTAAAGTTACTTCTAGCTTTCCTTCATTTCAACCTGCAGTACTTTTCAGCATTTCTTGCAGGGGAAGTCTAGTGGTGACAACCTTTCTCAATTTTTATTTACCTGCTACTAAATCACTTCAGTTATGTCCAACCCTGTGCACCCCCAAAATGGCAGCCCACCAGGCTCCCCTGTCCCTGGGATTCTCCAGGCAAGAACACTGGAGTAGGTTGCCATTTCCTTCTCCAATACATGAAAACAAAAAGTGAAAGTGAAGTTGTTCAGTCGTGTCCGACTCCTAGCAACCCCATGGACTGCAGCCCACCAGGCTCCTCCATCCATGGGATTTTCCAGGCAAGAGTACTGGAGTGGGGTGCCATTGCCTTCTCCTTATTTACCTGTGAAAGTCTTAATTTCATTTTTCAAGGACATTTTTTCTGGATATAGAATTCTTAGATGACAGATTTTTTTCTTTGAGCCCTTTGAGTATGTCAACCCACTGTCTTCTAGCCTCCAAAGTTTCTGATGAGAAGTCTGGTGATAATCTTATTGAAGATACTTTGTGTATGACAACTCACTTCTCTCTTCCTGCCTTTAAGATTCTTTATCTTTGTAAACTCAATTAATGCTGGAGAGGGTGTAGAACAAAAAAAAATCTTCCTACACTTGGTAGGAATGTAAATTGGTGCAGCCAGTATGGAGAACAGTATGGAGTTTCCTTAAAAAACTAAAAGTTAGAGTTACGTACAATCTGTCAGTCACACTCCTAGGCATATATATCTGAGAAAATTCTAATTCAAAAAGATACATTCAACCCAGTGTTCATAGCAGCACTGTTTACAATAGTCAAGACTGGAAGCAACCTAAATGTCTGTCAACAGCTGAATGGATAAAGAAGATATATAGATATGGATATATATATATATATGTATCCATATATATATATATATATATATGAATATTACTCGGTCATGAAAAAGAATGAAATAAGGCCATTTGCATCAATATGGATGGACCTAGACATTATCATATTAAGTGAAGTAACAGACAGAAAATGACAAATGGCACTTTCGGATCCTCTATCTGTGGTGGAACCACTGCCAAGATGCAGATTTTCATGAAGACTCTGACAGGGAAGACCATCACTCTCGAGGTTGAGCCCTCGGATACAATAGAAAATGTAATGGCCAAGATCCAGGATAAGGAAGGAATTCTTCCTGACCAGCAAAGACTGGTCTTTGCTGGCAAGCAACTGGAAGATGGACATACTTTGTCCGACTACAACATTCAAAAGGAGTCCACTCTTCATTTAGTGTTGAGACTTTGTGGTGGCACTAAGAAATGGAATAAGTCTTACACCACTCCCAAGAAGAACAAGCATAAGAGAAAGAAGGTTAAATTGGCTGTTCTGAAATACTATAAGGTGGATGAGAATGGCAAAATCAGTCGCCTTTGCCAGGAGTGTCCCTCAGATGAATGCGGTGCTGGAGTATTTTATGGCCAGTCACTTCGACAGACATTATTGTGGCAAATGTTGTCTGACCTATTGTTTCAACAAACCAGAAGACAAGTAATTGTATATTGGTTAATAAAGATATGAACTAACAAACAAAGACAAATACCATATGATATCACTTATATGTGGAATCTTTAAAAATGATACAAGTGAACTATTTATAAAACAGAAATAGACTCATAGAAATAAAAAACAAACTTATGGTTACCAAAGTGGATAGCAGAAGTGGTGGGGAGGGTAGATAAATTAGGAGTTTGGGACTAACAGCTCCGCTGATAAAGAATCCACCTGCAGTGCAGGAGACCCCGGTTCCATTCCTGGGTCAGGAAGCTCTCCTGGAGGAGAGGGATAGGCTTACCCACTCCAGTATTCATGGGTTTCCCTGATAGCTCAGACAGTAAAGAATCTGCCTACAGTATGGGAGGCCTGGGTTCAATCCCTGGGTTGGGAAGATCCCCTGGAGGAGGGCATGGCATCCCACTCCAGTATTCTTGCTTGGAGAATGGCCATGGAGAGGAGGAGCCTGGCAGGCTACAGTCCATGGGGTCACAAAGAGTTGGACATAACTGAGTGACTAAGCACAGCATATATAAAATAGGTAGAAAATAGGGACCTACTACATAGCACAGGGAACTATATAGTCAGTCAATTATAATAACCTAGAATGGAAAAGAATCTAAAATATATGTATGTGTGTGTGTGTATGAAAATCACTCAGTCTTGTCTGACTCTGCAACCCCATGGACTAGCCTGCCAGGCTGCTCTGTCCATGGCATTCTCCAGGCAAGAATACTGGAGTGGGTAGCCATCCCTTCTCCAGGGGATCTTCCCAACCCAGGATCGAACCCAGGTCTCTTGCACTGCAGGTGTATTCTTTACCATCTGAGCCACCACGGAAGCCCAAATATATGTGTGTGTAACTCAATGTCACACATCTAAAACTAACATAACATTGTAAATTAACTAGACTTCAATTTAAAATTGGTTTTAAAAGATTGTTTATCTTTGGCTTTCAATAGTTAGATTATAATGTATCTTGGATGTTTTAGTCAACATTGAGATCATTAAGTATCTTAGATTTGTAGATTCACATCTTTCATGAAATTTAGACCATTTTCAGCTATTATTTTTGCAAATATTTTTCTGTCCTTTCTCTCTCTCCTCCTCTGGGATTCCTACAATGAAAATACTTGTCCATTTGATGGTGTCTCAGAGGTTCCTTAGGCTTCATTCACTTTTTTTGTTGTTTTTCCCTAAACTTCATTACTTCAATTGTACTATCTTCAAATTTGTTAATTCTTCTGCCTGCTTAAATCTGTTTTTGAACCCATATAGTATATTCCTAAGCTCCAGATTTTCTTTTTGGTTCCTTTTTGTAATTTCTGTTTATTGGTATTCTAATTTTGTTCATCATTTTCCTATCTTCGTCCATGTCTTCCTTTAGCTATTTGCTAAAGAAAGCATCATAAAGAAACATCTTTAAAACAGCTGTTTTCAAGTATTTATCTAGTAAACTTGATATCTGGCTTCCTCAAGTACAAATTTTGTCTTCTTCTTTTGTTCCTTTTAGTGGAACATACCTTTTTCTTTCACTATGTGCCTTGTAATTTTTTCGTTGTTGAAAACTGGACATTGAAATCTTATAATACAGTAACTCTGGAAATCAGACTTTCCCCATTCCCCAGGTTCTGCTGAGTTGTTTGTTGTTATTTTGTTGATTATATTATGGTTTTTCTGTGTTGTAGATCCAACTAAGGTGAAAGCTTCAGATCTTAGGTCTTTTCCAAGGTTGTACTTCGGAGATTACATGTTTTCTTAAGCAACCAAAGTTGCTTTCTTAAATAATGTGTACATGCAGTTGTTTCTGAATGTAAAAAAAAAAAGCTTCTCTTTTAAATCCCCTGGAAGCTGCTTCAACTGCTGGGGATTGGAACAGTGACAGCATTTAGCTGTATGTCAGCCATCAGAAGCTACAATCCATAACCAGAACACTGGTCCTGAGATTTCAAAGACAGGGTCCTTATTGCTCATCCTGATTCCAGCAGGCTACACCAGAACTACAAATTTCTGTTCCCACAGCTACCTTTCTTGGGACTGGGGGCTAAGTAGTCACAGCTGCACTGAAGGCTGAAATTGACTGAAATTGATATTGACCACATTTGCCAGCCTAGCTTCCCCTGGAACCGACAAGTGTTCGTGGAAGCTCAAGAGTTCCAAAAATAATTGTTTCAGGTAGATGCTACTAGTATAATTATTGTCTAGGTGGAGAGATGAATTTCTAATGCTTGCTGCCATTATCCCAGATGTAATCTCTCAATGATTAATATTCTAAAGAACCTTATCAGCTATAATCACATGGACCCCAGCCTTGTCTAACTCAATGAAACTATGAGCCATGCCATGTAGGGCCATCCAAGATGGACGGGTCATGGTGGAGAGTTCTGATAAACATAGTCCCCTGGAGAAGGGAATGGCAAACCACTTCAGTATTCTTGCCTTGAGAACCCCATGAACAGTATGATAAGGCAAAAAGATAGGACACTGAAAGATGAACTCCCCAGGTCGGTAGGTGCCCAGTTGCTACTGGAGATCAGTGGAGAAATAACTCCAGAAAGAATGAAGAGACAGAGTCAAAGCAAGAACAACACCCAGCTGTGGATGTGACTTNGGTCATGGTGGAGAGGTCTGACAGAATGTGGTCCACTGGAGAAGGGAATGGCAAACCACTTCAGTATTCTTGCCTTGAGAACCCCATGAACAGTATGATAAGGCAAAAAGATAGGACACTGAAAGATGAACTCCCCAGGTCGGTAGGTGCCCAGTTGCTACTGGAGATCAGTGGAGAAATAACTCCAGAAAGAATGAAGAGACAGAGTCAAAGCAAGAACAACACCCAGCTGTGGATGTGACTTGTGATGGAAGTAAAGTCCTATGCTGTAAAGAGCAACATTGCATAGGAACTTGGAATGTTAGGTCCATGAATCAAGGCAAATTGGAAGTGGTCAAACAGGAGATGGCAAGAGTGAACATCAACATTTTAAGAATCAGCGAACTAAAATGGACTGGAATGGGTGAATTTAACTCAGATGACCATTATATCTACTACTGTGGGCAAGAATCCTTTAGAAGAAATGGAGTGGCCATCATGGTCAACAAAAGAGTCCAAAATGCAGTACTTGGATGCAATCTCAAAAATGACAGAATGATCTCTGTTCGTTTCCAAGGCAAACCATTCAGTATCACAGTAATCCAAGTCTATGCCCCAGCCAGTAATGCTGAAGAACCTGAATGGTTCTATGAAAATCTACAAGACCTTGTAGAACTAACACCCAAAAACGATGTCCTTTTCATTATAGGGACCTGAAAAGCAAAAGTAGGAAGTCAAGAGATACCTGGAGTAACAGGCAATTTGGCCTTGGAGTATAAAACAAAGCAGGTCAGAGGCTACCAGAATTTTGCTAAGAGAACACACTGGTTATAGCAAACACCTTCTTCCAACAAAACAATAGAAGACTCTACAAATGGACATCACCAGATGGTCAATACCAAAATATAAATTGATTATATCCTTTGCAGCCAAAGATGGAGAAACTCTATACAGCCAGCAAAAATAAGACCGGGAGCTGACTGTGGCTCAGATCATGAACTCCTCATTGCCAAATTCAGCCTTAAATTGAAGAAAGTAGGAAAAACCACTAGACCATTCAAGTATGACCTAAATCAAATCTGTTACGATTATACAGTGGAAGTGACAAATAGATTCAAGGAATTAGATCTGATAGAGTGCCTGAAGAACTATGGACGGTTTGTAACATTGTATAGGAGGCAGTGATCAAGACCATCCCCCCCAAAAAAAATGCAAGAAGGAACAATAATTGTCCAAGGAGGCCTTACAAAGAGCTGAAAAGATGTGAAAGGCAAAGGAGAAAAGGAAAGATATACCTATTTGAATGCAGAGTTCCAAAGAATGGGAAGGAGAGGTAAGAAAGCCTTCCTCAGTGATCAATGCAAAGAAATAGAGGAAGACAATAGAATGGGAAAGACTAGTGATCCCTTCAAGAAAATTAGAGATACCAAGGGAAAATTTCATGCAAAGATGAGCATAATAAAGGACAGAAATGGTATGTACCTAACAGAAGCAGAAGATGGTAAGAAGAGGTGGCAAGAATACACAGAAGAACTATACAAAAAAGATCTTCATGACCCAGATAATGACGATGATGTGATCACTCACCTAGAGCCAGATATCCTGGAATGTGAAGTCAAGAGGGCCTTAGGAAGCATCTCTACAAACAAAGCTAGTGGAGGTGACAGAATTCCGGTTGAGCTATTTCAAATCCTAAAAGACAATGCTTTTAAAGTGCTTCGCTCAATTTTGGAAAACTCAGCAGTGGCCATAGGACTGGAAAAGGTCAGTTTTCATTCCAATTCCAAAGAAAGGCAATGCCAAAGAATGTTCAGACTACTGCACAATTGCACTCATATCACATGCTAGCAAAGTAATGCTCAAAATTCTCCAAGCTAGGTTTCAACAGTGCATAAACCATGAACTTCCCAGATGTTCAAGCTGGATTTAGAAAAGACAGAGGAACCAAAGATCAAATTGCTAACATCCAGTGGATCGTTGAAAAAGCAAGAAAATTCCAGAAAAACATCTATTTCTGCTTTATTGACTATGCCAAAGCCTTTGACTGTGTAGATGACAACAAACTGTGGAAAATTCTTAAAGAGATGAGAATATCAGACCTATCTGCGTCCTGAGAAACCTGTATGCAGATCAAGAAGCAACAGTTAGAACTGGACATACAACAACAGACTGGTTCCAAATCAGGAAAGGACTGCGTCAAGGCTGTATATTGTCAGCCTACTTATTTAACTTATATGCAGAGTACATCATGAAAAACCCTGGGCTGGATGAGGCACAAGCTAGAATCAAGATTGCCAGGAAAAATATCAGTAACCTCAGATATGCAGATGACACCACCCTTATGGCAGAAAGCTAAGAAGGACTAAAGAGCCTCTTGATGAAAGTGAAAGAGGAGAGTGAAAAAGTTGGCTTAAAGCTCAACATTCAGAAAACTAAGATCATGGCATCCAGTCCCATTACTTCATGGCAAGTAGATGGGGAACAAATGGAAACAGTGACAGACTATTTTTTTTGGCTCCAAAATCACTGCAGATGGTGACTGCAGCTGTGAAATTAAGACGCTTGTTCCTTAGAAAAAAAGCTATGACCACCCTAGACAGCATATTAAAAAGCAGAGACATTACTTTGCCAACAAAGATCTGTCTTGTCAGAACTATGGTTTTCCCAGTGGTCGTGTATGGATGTGAAAGTTGGACTATAAAGAAAGCTGAGTGCCAAAGAATGATGCTTTGTTGGAGAAGACTCTTGAGAGTCCCTTGGACTGCCAGAAGATCCAACCAGTCCATCGTAAAGGAACTCCGTCCTGAATATTCATTGGAAGGACTGATGTTGAAGCTGAAACTCCAACAATTTGGCCACCTGATGCGAAGAACTGGTTCATTTGAAAAGACCCTGATGCTGGGAAAGATTGAAGGTGGGAAGGGGATGACAGAGGATGAGATAGTTGGATGGCATCACCAACTTGATGGACATGAGTTTGAGTAAGCTCCGGGAGTTGGTGATGGATAGGGAAGCCTGGGGTGCTGCAGTCCATGGGGTTGCAGAGTCAGACACGACTGAGTGACTGACCTGAACTCAACTGGTCAAGTATATCCAGTTTGTCACTAGGGGTTACTTCAAATGCTATTTTTGGGTCCCCACTTTCACTAGATTGTAAATTTCTTGAGGACAGGAATAGTGACTGTTTTTCAATACGGATGGTTTTATATTCCTACCACCAGTGTGTGAGAGTTTCAGTTCCTTCACATCCTCATCAACACTTGTTATTCTCTGTCTTTGTAATTTTATTTTAGCTATCCTAGTGATCATAGTGGCATCACATTGTGATTTTTGTTTGCATTCCCCTAATGACTAATGATGTTGAACATCTTTATATGTGTTTATTAATGATTTGTATATTTTCTTTGGAGAATTATCTTTTCAAATCCTTTGCCCATTTTTAAATTGGATTTGCTTTCTACTATTGAGTTGTACTTTTAAAATATGTTCTAAATACAAATCTTTTCAGATACATGATTTGTGAAATTTTTCTCCAGTTCTGTGGGTTGTGTTTTCAGTTTCTTAATGGTATCCTTTGAAGTACAAGGTTTTTATTTTGATCCATTCCACCTAATTTTTTTCTTTTGTTACTTATAATTTTGCTGTAATTAAAATTGTAATAAAATTTTCAGTTGAAAATAAAAATAGTTTAACTTTTCTAATCTGATGCCTTTTATTTATTTCTCTTACCTAATTACCCTGCCTAGAACTTTCAGTATGGTGCTGAATAGGAATGATGAAAATGGACTTCCTTGTCTTATCCTTGATCTAAGATGACAACATTCAGTCTTTCCCTATTAAGTAATATGCTAGCTGTGAGGTTTCCATAAATTCCTCTATCAAGTTCAAAAAGTTTCTATTTGTAGCTTATGGAGTGTATTTATGATGTAAGAGTGTTGGATTTTATCAAATGCTTTTCTTTTGTCTGTGGAGATGATCATTTGGTTTTTGCTTTTCATTTTATTGATTTTTGTATTTTAAATCAAATTTACATTTCTAAGTCCCCCTTTATCGTATTACATAGTTGTAAGGATGGGGTTGTTCAGCTGAGCCATACTGCTTGTAGGATATTAGTTCCCTGACCAGGGATTGAACCTATGCCCTTGGCAATGAAAGTGCACACTGGACTATCAGAGAGTTCCCTATGTCTTTGTTATATTGCTAGATTTGTTTGTACCTATTTTGTTCAGTATTTTTGTACCTATATAGATAAGAGATACTGGTCTATAGTTTTCTTGTGAACTTTTGTCTCATTTTAGTATCAGAGGAATACTTACTGTTTAGAATAAGGAAATGTTCCCTCCTCTGCCTCTTCTTTTTTTTTTTAAGTGTGAAGGATTGGCATTAATTCTCCATTAATGTTTGGTAGAATTACCAGAAAAGCCATCTTGACCACACTTTTCTTTGTGGGAAGTTTTAAAGTTACTATTCAATCTATTTACTTGTTATGTGTGCTAAGTTGCTCCAGTCATGTCTGATTCTTTGTGATTCAGTGGACTGTAGCCCACCAGGCTCCTCTAGGATTCTCCAGGAGAGATTGCTAGAGTGGGTTACCACATCCTCCAGGGGATCTTCCCAACCCAGGGATCAAATTTGCATCTCTTATATCTGCATTGGCATGTTGGTTCTTTACCACTAGCAGCACCTAGGAAGCCTTTTACTTGTTATTGTGTGTATGTATTAGTCGCTCAGTCGTGTTTGACTCTCTGCGACCCCTTGGACTATAGCCCACCAAGCTCCTCTGTCTATGGAATTCTCTAGGCAAAAATACTGGGACATTTGGGGTGGGGGTGCCATTCCCTTCTCCCCAGGGGATCTTCCCAACCCAGAGACAGAACCCAGTCTCCTGCATTGAAGGCAGATTCTTAACTGTCTGAGCCACCAGGGCATTATTTGTTATAGTTCTATTGAAATTCCCTCTTTCTTGTTGAGTCAGTTTAGGTAATTGTATTTCAAGGAATCTGTCCATTCTTCTAGGTTGTCTAAATTGTCATACTGTTTTCCATAGTATTCTTTATAACCCTTTTAATTTTTGTAAGTTTAGTAGTAATGTATCCTCTTTCATTCCCAATTTTAGTAATTTGGAGTCTTTTCTTTTCCTTGATCACTCTGGGTTTATCAGTTTTTATTCATCTTTTCATTGAACCAGAGTTTTATTAATTTTCTCTATTTCCTGTCTATTCTATTGTTGCCTTTATCCTGCTTGCTTTGGGTTTAGTATTTTCTTCTTTTTCTAGTTTTTTAAAGTTAGAAGGTTAGGTTATTGATTTGACATCTCCTTTTCTAATACAGGACTTCCCTGGTGGTTCAGATGGTAAAGTATCCACCTACAATGCAGAAGACCTGGGTTGGGAAGAACCCCTGGAGAAGGGAATGGCTTTCCATTCCAGTATTTTTGCCTGGAGAATTCCATGGACAAAGGAGCCTGGCAGGCTACAGTCCATGGGGTTGCAAAGAGTTGGACAGGACTGAGTGACTTTCACTTTTTTCATACGGCATTTGTATCATAAATTTCCCTCTTTATACTGCTTTAAGCTGCATCCCATAAGTTTTGGTATATTCACTCAACTCAAAAGTATTTTTTAATTTTTTCTTATGATTTCTTCTTTGACTCATTGGTTATTTCAGAGTGTGTCTTTAAATTTTCACATATCTTTTTAATTTCCCAAATGTGCTTCTTGTTATCAATTTGTAATTCCATTGTGATTGAATACCACACTTTGTATGTTTTCAATTCTTTTAAATTTATTAAGGCTTGTTTTATGGCCTAACATATGGTGTATCGTGGAAAATGTTTCATATGCACTTGAGAAGTATGTGCATTCTGTTGTTATAGGGCAGAATATTCTATAGATGTCTTCTGAAGTCTAGTTGGTTTATAGTCTTGTTCAAGCATTCTATTTATTTTTTCCATAGGTGAGACCTGGAACCCTTTCAAATTACAGTACCAGCTGAGAAATGTAAGAGAGAGAATTGCAAAGAACCTAGTAGAGAAGGGTATTCTAACCACTGAGAAGCAGAATTTCCTCCTATTTGACATGACTACTCACCCAGTGACCAATACAACAGAGAAGCAACGACTAGTGAAAAAACTTCAAGATAGTGTCCTAGAGCGGTGGGTAAATGACCCTCAGCGTATGGACAAGCGAACACTAGCGCTACTGGTGCTAGCCCACTCCTCCGATGTGCTAGAGAATGTCTTCTCCTCTCTGACAGATGACAAGTACGATATGGCGATGAATCGCGCCAAGGACCTAGTAGAACTGGACCCTGAGGTAGAGGGGACAAAGCACAGTGCCACAGAGATGATCTGGGCTGTGCTGGCAGCCTTCAATAAATCGTAAGCCAGCTGTTGGGTTTCTCCTTTTCCATAGCTGACCAGTGACTATCAGAGACACCATCACCGAGTTTTGTGTGATGAGATGTTTTCCATCATTTTTTTTTTTCCTCTTGAATCAAATTTGTTATTTGGGGAAAGTAACGTCAAGGCTTCTCCACAGACTTTGTCTCTTATAAGCAGGCTTTATATCTCCCTATACTTCCACTCCAGAGGTGAATAAATTGGGTGAACCAGCACTCACCCGGTAAACATTTTCTCTCATTTCTTGGCCCACTTCCATCCAGTGTGCTTTTGGATTATCAGGAATATTTCAGTGAGATTTGGATTTCTCTAGACATAGAATGTGAATGAGATGTAAAGCAAACCATTTATCTCATTTTTTAAAGTTTGTTTTCTGTCTTAAATATATGTTTTCAGCCTATCTCTCAGGCTCTGCTAAGTAATGTAGCTAATTGAAGTAACCATCTCTTTGAATAAGGGGCAATGGAAATAAAACAGCTTTTTGGAGCAGATGGTCTCTGAGATATAAATGTCTGTTCCACTACTGATTTTCTCATCTTTCCTTTTCTAAATTAATGAGACTATTCCAAATGTGATTACCTGGTTCTCACAGTCCTAGAACCATAAATATATTCTCTACTGTCTCTCAGCATTGTCCTATTCCATCATTCATTAGAAAAGAAATCTAAATTTAAAAAAAAATGCATCTCTTAACCACCTGTTTTATGCAGTCACCAATAAAATTTGCAAAGAAGGAAAGTGGCATTAGAATTTCCACTCTTTAGCACATGACTATCTGGATTCCTCCAGGCTACTTTAAATGTCTCTACTCTGATTGAATTTAGGGAGTTGTAAATTTCAGTTGCTGAATAGCACCATCCTGAGTCCAGACAATATTTCTAAACTCTAGATCGTGTTCTGTTTTGGCTTCCTACATAAATTGATGGGTGTGCGTGCTCAGTCACTTCAATTCTTTGTGAGCTATGGCCTGTAGCCTGCCAGGTTCCTCTGTCCATGGGATTCTCCAGGCAAGAATACTGGAGTGGGTTGCCATGCCCTCCTCCAGGGGATCTTCCCTTCCCAGGAATGGAACTCAAGTCTCTTACTCTCCTGCATTGGCAGGTAGGTTCTTTACAACTAGTGCCACCTATTCTATGTATGTTTAGAGGTCCTGGAAGTAGTTTTATCTATTTAATCCACAGATGCCCTCCTAGTCATTAGTCTTAACTTAATCCACAGATGCCCTCCTAATCATTAGTCTTGTTTCAACACAATCCTTTGTCTAACTCATTCTCTAAAACATTTTTTAAATCAGTAGTAAATGCAGAGAAGCTTATTGAGAAAAATTGTATTCAGAAGGGCAATTTGATGTTAAAAGCATCCTATATAAAGTCCAGCATGTGGGAATATAAAGAGGACAGGCACCAAACTGTGCTAATGTCAAGCATTTGTTAATGCTGATACTTGAATGGATCTTGCCTCTTGACCACTACAGAGAAAGAATCTATCAAAGGGCAATACAGATGACCCAGACCTGATATCAAATTTTCCTGATCAGAAGTAATTAAATGAATGATTGTAACTTTCCCTCCTCTAAAATTATCTAGCCCCACAAAATTCCCCAACTCACTTTTTTTCACTTTAGGTTATCACTTAGGTGACTAAAGATAAAAAGTTTAAATGAAACAAATTCCTTAAAAATGTGAAGCTGAGAAGAACTTCAGTCTGGCTCCCTAAAACTATAAAAACCAGTCCATGGATGTCTCTACCTGACTTAGTTTTTCTTTCCATTTGAACAGTGTGGCATGAATTTAAACCAGGTTTTCCTGTGGAGAGTTTCAGCTTGATTGGGAGAGTGGAAATTGAGTTCTTTCTGGCAACTCTTGGTCAGTGTTTATTTTTATATTGTATCTCATTAAGATGAGGATGTCTTCAGTTTGAATCTGCATAATGTTCACTGCAAAACACCATTTAATGCATATGGCCTTCGAATTTCTGTGTAATAAAGATCAATTATTGGCTCCCTGGTCTCTGTACAGTTTTACAACTAAAGTTATTTTAACTTGAAATAACTTTTCATATAAAGCCAGTAACACTTCCTGCTTACCCTAGGATACCAGGCTCTGTTTCATTCTGTGTGGAAAACTGTGTATGCATGCTCAGTTGCTAGGTCATGTCTGACTCTCTGTGAGCCCATGGACTGTAGCTCACAAGCTCCTCTGTTCATGGAATTTCCCAGGCAAGGATACTAGAGCAGGTTCCCATTTCTTCTTCCAGGAGATCTTCCTGATCCAGGGATTGAACCTGCATCTCCTGCATTGGCAGGCAGATTCTTTACCACTGAGCCACCTGGACTCCCCTGTGGAAAATTAGGAATACACAAATATTAGTTATACATGTATATATACTATATATAGACACACACATACTGGAGGGCAGGGCACATTAAATCTAACCGGAACACCAGCTAATGTAAAGTCTGAAGAATAGTGTCTCCATCTCAAGCAAAATAAGTTACCCAATTACATCATTATTACCAGGAAGAGAATGAGTATATTCTAGTCTATTAATAACTACTTGCAAGTGATACCTAAACTTACTGAAGAGCTGAAAGTCTTTTAAGTTCCAAGTGTAAGTAACCTAACTATAACAGAGTTAACAACATGTGAAAAGAAAGATAATTGACCTTGTAATTGGCTTATTGTTCTTCTTTTATAGTGTCTACAGCATAAGGGGGGGTTCCCAGGTGGCACCAGTGGTAAAGAACCCACCTGCCAATGCAGGAGACATAAGAGACTCAGGTTCAATCCCTAAGTTGGGAAGATCTCCTGGAGGAGGGCATGGCAATCCAATCCAGTATTCTTGCCTGGAGAACGCTATGGACAGAGGAGCCTGGGGGTCTGCAGTCCACAGGCTCACAAAGAATCAGACATGACTGAAGCAACTTGGCACACAGGCACACAGCATAAGGGACAACATGAAATGTATTTACTAGAATTGTCTACTTCCTTGCTATTTTTATTTCAGAGAAAGTATAAAAACAAAGTATAACAATGTTTATCAAAATATGGTGCATCAAAGTAACTTTTGTGGGTGTAAGTACTTTGCCAAATAGGTGTTCCTAGTAAATCAGTCACTGGGGTTGAGGTCTTAGGAAGCTGCATTTAAAACATAGTCTCTAAAAACTTACATGTTAAAGTTTGAGAAGACTGTTTATTTTTAATTCATTTGGCTGTGCTGGGTCTTTGCAGCACACAGACTTGACTAGCTATAGTGCACAGGCGTTACATAGGACACAATCTCAGCTCCCAACAACTCACATTTAAGTGGGCAAATGAGGTACTCTGTAAAAAATACTCAAGTAGAAGTATAAACTTAATTTTCAGAAGCACAAAGGAGTAGCATTCTTCCTGGGAACATTAGGAAAAACTTACAGGAGTTATATTTATTTACTCTAGTGTCTTTCATATATTGAGTACTTCTACTATGTTAACCACTTCATATATTTTCTCATTTATTCCTCAGAATTCTAAAAAACCATAGAAGGTTATTTTTAAAGAAAATTCAGAGGTAGTGAGGCTTGCCTAAGGACACCATGCAGGGGTTGAATTCAAACGCATGCTTTTAACCACTACTCTGTCTTTCCTCCATTTAAACTCAGTCTTGAAGAATCTTCTCAGGTTGAGAAGGAAGAGCTGAGGCTATTCTGGGCTAGGAAAACAAATATAAAAAACAAAACACAAAATGTACAAAATAGGGCTTCCCTGGTGGCTCAGTGGTAAAGATCCACTTGCCAATGCAGGAGACATGGGTTCAGTACCTGGTCCAGAAGATCCCACATGCCAAGGAGAAACAAAGCCCATGGGCCACAACTATGAGCCTGTGCTCTAGAGCCTGGGAACTGCAACTGCAGAAGCCCACACACCCTAGAACCCATGCTCTGCAACGAGAAGCCACTGCAATGAGAAACCTGTGCACCGCAACTGGAGAAAAACCTGCTGCAAAGACCCTGCACAGCCAAAAATAAAGGAACTTTTAAAAAAATATACAAAATAATTTGTTACATGCTAGAATTTCATGAATTGTGTGTGCTTTTCATATATATTTCCAAGAGATCATTCTAAGAGATTATTCTAAGAGATTATATTCAAATTGTAGACTAAAGAAGGATTTTTGAAACTAGCAAAATATTTTTGTTTACCTTCATTTATTCCTTCTCTGGTGATTTCTCATGTAAAAATTTCTGATACATCATTCTTCTACCTTAATAGCTTAACACTTCTTACAGGTCAAGTGTGCTGGACATAAATTCCTCAGTTTTTGTCTGAGAAAGTCTTCATCCTTCACTTTGGAAGGATAATTTTACTGGTTATAGAATTCTTGATGTTATTTTTTGTGGTTTTATTTTTTGTTTTGTTTTATAACACTTCAAATATTTCACTCTACTCTCTTCTTGCATGAGTGTTTTCTGATATCAAATTTTAACAAAACTATGAAAATTTTAATTGAAAGATTTTAAAAAATTTGTTCCTCCCATTTTCCATATAGCTAAAATACATATATATTCACATAATTTCTAAAAATGTTTTACTCCCTAAAAGAATAAAAATATTAATTTTTAAATCATTGATTTAATGATGAAATAAGTTAGGTAGAATAAATTTTTATATATTTTTCTATTACCTGTTACATGCATGCATGAATCTTTGTTTTGCATCCCCAGTTCTTCTCAAGGCCTTGGTCTGTCTTCCTTTTCTCCTCAGTGAGTTCCAGGTGTGTATATAATTTGGAAAGAGACATGACTTCTTACTGATGTGAGAAAGGGAGCCATCCCTCCCAGAAAGCAATAAAGTTCTCACAGAATGCAAGTCAGAAAACCAAGGGTCACTTCCTGGCAGAAATCTTTTTCTAACAGCCCAATTCACTGCCATTAGTTTTTCTTTACATTTCAGATTGTAAAAAAGTAGATTCCACTAGGGTGGAAGGTAGGGAACAAGTACTCCATAAGAACTCTTCAAATAGACATGCTTTTGTGTAGATTTTTTCCCCTGTATTTCAATAATCTGCCCACCACTTTGTTTTTCTCAACTTACATGAACCTCCCCAAGTATAAAAGAATATTTTATCTAAATTTAATTTAGAAACTCGGCTAGGAATCAAGAGGCTTCTCCCCCTTCAGAAGGGCTTCTTGATTAAATCCCCATACATCTGCCACATAAGCAAGCCTAGTAGATGTATATCATTCTCCTGATTCGATGGGGGGAAATTCAAAGCAAAGTTTTTGTCACATTTCAGAGATGTTGAGATCCCACTTCCAATCAAAAGAGTACTTCCTCAAAGATTTCTGGACATTTAAAGCCATGATATTAATATAATACCTCAAAATACTTGTGGGTTAGCCTTAATAATATTTTTTAAAGTTCCCCTCCCAGTTGTGTCACCTCAGGTTTTTTGAACTGCTAGGTGAGGCTAGAAACTTTAGTTATCTAAACTCTTAGATAAATTATATTGATTGAATTTCTTTCCCTTTGAGACCAGGGAAGGATCCCCTTCATGATCAAAGAGGGGAAGACTAGAGAAGGTAACAGTAGTTGATCGTATTCTAAACATTATGAATATTTAAAAGCCTGAACAAATACTTTTCATTTTAATATGATCCTGTGTTAAAAATTAGATGACAATTCAGCCTTTTGCTTCTAGACGCCATCTTACTCTTCACATCAGATACCTTTTTAAATGTTTTATGAAATTAACAAGAGACAAGTACATAAATCAAGATAAATAAAAATATACCACTCAGTAATCAGTAGTGAGCATTCCCATGTAACCAGTACCCCAGTCAAGAAACAAAACATTATCACCTCCCAAAAAGCCCCCTTCGTACCCTCTGCCAATCATTATATCCCTCTCTAAAGGTAACCATGATCCTTTTAATACAATAGACTGGTTTTACCTTTGAACATTATATAAAAGAAATCATATAGTATGTATTTTTTTGTGACTGTTATCTATTTTATTTTGAACATTTTGGGTTGTTCTATGCTGTGCTTGATCACTGTCATGTCTGACTCTTTGTGACCCCATGGACTGTAACCCACCAGGCTCCCCTGTCCATGGGGATTCTCCAGGAAAAAATACTAGAATGGGTTGCCGTGCCCTCCTCCAGGGGATCTAGAGTGATTATAAATAGAGCTGCTATGAACACATGTTTTGGTGAATATGAGGATTCACTTCAGCTGGATATATCACTTAGGAGTGGAATTGCTGGGCCATAGGGTTTGAATTACATTTAGTTTTAGTACATAGGGCCAACAGTTTTCCAAAGTATGGTTGTACTAATTTAGGCTCCCACCAGCCATACTACAGAGCTCTTACATTGTCAGGTCATAAATTTGGGGCACATGATTGAGTTGAACACAAATCTGAATAAATGAAAAGTGAAGTCGCTCAGTCATGTCTGACTCTTTGCAACCCCATGGACTGTAGTCTACCAGGCTCCTCTGTTCATGGGGTTTTCCAGGCAAGAGTACTGGAGTGGGTTGCCATTTCCTTCTTCAGGGGATCTTCCCCACCCAGGGATCGAACCCAGGTCTCCTGCATTGAATAAATGAAAGTGAAAGTCACTCAGTCGTGTCCAACTCTTTGTGACCCAATGGACTATACAGCCCATGGAATTCTCCAGGCCAGAATACTAGAGTGGGTAGCCTTTCCCTTCTCCAGAGGATCTTCCCAATCCAGGGAGCGAACCCAGATCTCCTGCATTGCAGGCAGATTCTTTACCAGCTGAGCCACGAGGGAAGCCCAATAAATGAAGGCCACTGTTAATTCCTGTGACAATGTTTAAATTAATAGAAACTGGACTTCTCTGTAGGCTTCAGAGGGTCTCTATACCCTGAAATATGTACAGTATTTTTGCATGCATGCACTTGTGCATACATGCCCTTTGGAGAGAGAGAAACACAAATTGTATCAGATTCTCAAAGATCAGATTTTCTATACTTTGGAAAACTGGTGGCAACGTACATGAAAGTTAAACATAATCTATTCCTTCACACACACACACTAAGAATGACTTATAGGAACCCAGCAATCAAGAAGCTATTTGTGGGGGAGGGGAGCTATTTGCCTGCAATTAGCACTGTCCTACGTTGGTTATGGTGTGTTGACATAGTCTGAATAGCCAGGTTTCCTGTGGTTAACAGAGAAAGATTAGCACCCTTGACCACTTAATTTTCCTTTTATTTTTAGCAGGTTAAATTTTTACTAAAATAATTTCACAATGTTTTGATAACCACATACTTTGATAACTACATAACTTTTTTTGATAAAATGTACATACCATACAATATGCCCATTTAAAGTAATTTAATGGGTTTTTAGTATATTCACAGCATTGTGCTATCACAGCAATTTTAGAACACATCATTACCCATACCCATTAGTAGTTATTCCCTGTTTCCGCCAGTCCTAGGTAAACATTAATGTACTTTCAGTCTCTACAGATTTGTCAATAAGTGGAAACACATAATATGTGTCTTTTGTGACTGCTCCTTTCACTTTGCATAATGTTTTTATGGTTCATCCATGTTGTAGTATATATCAGTGCTTCATTTATTTTCATTGCCAAATAATATTCCACTGTATAGAAATACCACATTTTAGGACTTCGCTGGTGCTCCAGTGGTTAAGACTCTGCTTCCACTGCAGGGGACATGGATTCTACCCCTGGTTAGGTAAGTTCAGCATGCTGCACAGTGTGGCCAAAAACTAAAATAAAATTTTGTTCCCCTCACCAGTGTCAAAACATAAAGTGGATATTTTTTTAAGAACCAAACTCTTTTAGAAAAAAAAGAAATATCACATCTTAGTTGATGTCTTTAGAGTATAATGTGTCCAAAACAAAATCTATATTTCTTCTCTTAAACCTCCTACTTTCAGATGTCCCCATATTACTAAATGGTGCCATCATGTACCTAGCTGCTCAGGGCAAAAGCTTTGAAGTTACCCTGTACTCTTATAACAGCAAATTCTGTTGGTTGTACCTTCAAAATTCCGTGTCCAGCTATTTTCAACCTTCTCTGTAGTTACTAACTCCTAGTCTAAACCACTGCCATCTTTCCTCCCCAACTGCTATAAAAGCCTAATTGATATCCTGCTGCTGCTTCCACTCCTGTTCCCCACAGAGCAGCCACAGTGATCCATTTAATACTTGTATCAACTTGTGTTCCACCCCTGCTCGGCACCATCTAAGGGCTGCCCATCACATAACAAAATCCAAAGCACCAAAAGCGATCTGCTCCTTGCCTGCTGCTGCTGCTGCTAAGTCGTTTCAGTCGTGTCTGACTCTGTGCGACCCCATAGACGGAAGCCCACCAGGCTCCCCCCATCCCTGGGATTCTCCAGGCAAGAACACTGGAGTGGGTTGCCATTTCCTTCTCCAATGCATGACAGTAAAAAGTGAAAGTGAAGTTGCTCAGTCGTGTCCGACTCTTCACGACCCCATGGACTGCAGCCCATCAGGCTCCCCCTATCCCTGGGATTCTCCAGGCAAGAACATTGGAGTGGGTTGCCATTTCCTTCTCCAATGCATGAAAGTGAAAAGTGAAAGTGAAGTGGCTCAGTCGTGTCCGACTCTTCACGACCCCATGGACTGCAGCCTACCAGGCTTCTCCACCCATGGGATTTTCCAGGCAAGAGTACTGGAGTGGGTTGCCATTGCCTTCTCCGCCTACATCTCTTTTATTCTAGTTCTAGCTACCCTGACTGTCTTGCTGTTTCTCAGATACACTATAAATACATTCCTGCTTTGGGAGCTTTGCATCTGCTTGTTCCCTCTGTGCCTGTACCAGTTCTCCCCGGGGGTAGCTGCTTAGCTTACTCCCCACCTTATTCAAATCTCTGCTCAAACATCTCAGGGCAAAGGAGCAGGCAGGCCTGGGAAGAGTATCACTGTTGGGTTTCTTGGGCAGCCAACCCAAGAAAGGATTGAGCTTAGTTAATTCCCTGGTATTCTGAGTCTGGTCCACTGGAGGGTACTATTGGCATATGTATTAAACCCAGATATTTCTGTCCTTTCACTTTTTATAATGGCCATTCTTCCATACAATCTTGCTTAAGCACTGGCAAATTTTACAGTGTTATTCCAGTATATCTCATCTCTCACACTCTGAAAAGATTTAGATCTTCCCTTGAAAAATTCAGACATAAATAAGAAAAAAGACCAAAAGACTACGAATAACAAGTAATTCAGGTTCTCTTCTCTCCTCACTTCCCCCTTCCAGTGTGCTCTTCTCCCTGTATTTGCTTCTCTGTAAATGGCACCATCCTCTACTCAGGAATTTGGAATTCATCCTTCGTTCTCTCCTCACCTTCACTTCCCACATCCAATATCATTTGCCTCTTCAGCTCCTCTCCATTCACACGCCCCTGCCTTTGATCAGGCCTCTCAAGTCTTCCCTGGATTACCGCAACCCTACAGTCTTCCTCTCCACTTCAGTTCTATCTCCACAGTTACCTGTTTCTGAATCCCAAATCGAACAATAGCATTTCCCTGCTTAAATCAGATATTCCCTCTTTGTCTTCATGAAACCTCAACACTTCAGCATGACTTGCAAGTCTTTCCGGGACCCCAGCAACCAGAACAGCCTCATGTCTTGCCATTCCACAGGGGTTCCAAATTTTTTTTTTAATACAGACTTCCAGACCCAAGTGCAGAGATGCTGATTCATTTGGGGTGAAAGAGGGCTGAGGAAGTCAGCCCTGTATTTTTATAAAGTTCCCTTGGGCTTCCCAGGTGGTGCTAGTGGTAAAGTACCTGCCTGCCAATGAGACATGTTTGATTCCTGGGTTGGGGAGATCCCCTGGAGGTGGGCATGGCAACCCACTCCAGTATTCTTGCCTGGAGAATCCCATGGGCAGAGAAGCCTGTCCGGCTAGAAAGAGTCGCAAAGAGTCGGATATGGTTGAGCACAGTACAACTAGCTTCCGTCCCCTCCGACTTTAACTTCTCTGTGCCTTCTCTCTTTTTATACTGTTCAAGGGGTTCTCTCTTGGTTATCCTCCTTACCACTCTGATCATTTGTATCTGTGGCCCTTGCCAACTTTTCCTCAGTTTCTGTTCTGGGGCCTCTTTTCTACTTTTTTCGATGATCCCATCTAATCCCACAACTTCACTTATATTTTTTGGTGTGTATGCTAAGTCGCTTCAGTCATGTCCAATTCTTTGTGACCCCATAGACTGTAGCCCACCAGGCTTCTCTGTCCATGGGATTCTCCAGGCAAGAATACTAAAGTGGGTTGCCATGTCCTCCTCCAGGGGATCTTCTCAACCCAGGGCTCAAACCTACATCTCTTACATCTCCTGCATTGGCAGGTCGGTTCTTTACCACTAGCACCACCTGGGAAACCCATATTTATGTGAAGTCCAAATTTTATTCATATTTGGCTTCTACGTTTATCCCAAACTCCAGATCTATATGTCCTATAATGCTAAAATTTCAGGTATGGAGATCTGAGTTCACTTATCCTAAGACTTCATTGCCTGGATATCTCCACCAAATGGCTCACTGGCTCTGAAAAAGTCAGTGTTTTCAAAACTGAACACCTCATTTTCTATCTACTTCCAATTTCATTTCCAAATTGATTCCTTTCCTTGAATTTGTTTCTACAAATAGTCACCTTGAGGCACATGGCTTGCTCATTCCCTATATTCAGTTTGCTGCTAATCTAGTGGATTCCATTGCCACAGGCTTTCTCAATTAGAATCACTGTTTTCTATTCTAAACTACCTCGTTTGTAGATTAAATCCTAATTACTTCCCAACCAGAGTGTTGCAGAGGACTCCTAGCTAGAATGTCCCCCTCTAGTATCTGTTTGGAATTCTAAATGATTTTTTATTCATTACCACTAGATTAATCTTCCTTAAGAACAATTCTGATCTGCCACTTTCTGGCCTAAACGCCTTAAATCTCTCTCCTAGATAACTAAATTATCCACTAGTTTCTTATCCTGACACTCAAGCCCTCCATGTTCTGGACTCAGTTCTATTTTTCTAGCTTTCATACTGACCCCATCACCTAGAATGTCCTTCCATCACCTTTACCTGGCAAAAAAAAAAAACACAAAAACTTTTAAACCTGGCAAAATTAAAGCTGATTTCAAATACACACCTCCATCATTAAGTCTTCTTTTCTTGCGGGGTGGGGTGGGGGGTAGGGGTAGGGTGCTTAGTTGCTCAGTCCTGTCCAAATCTTGCAACCCTATGGATTGTATGTAACCTGCCAGGATCCTCTGTCCATGGGATTCTCCAGGCAAGAATACTGGAGTGGGTTGCCATTTGCTGAATATGAACTTTCCTTTGAACCCCTTTACCACTTTATTAACACTTTAATTTCAAGCTGACCAGATTTTGCCTTGTATAATCTGTGTATTCTAAGATTCTCAGATTTTCCCACTAGAAATGTACTTGATTATACAGAAAAATGAACAGATAGCCCTAAGGCTGCCACAATAGGTTCCCTGGAAAATTCAAATTTAATATCAATTTTTCAGTGTTAGTATTAGACTTTTAATATAAAAATGACATTTTTTAACTAACACTCTAGGAAGATAAGTCTCTTTTAATCTCGAGGATTTGGGTACACCTGGCATACTGTGAAAACCCTCTATGGCAAAGACTGCCTTACTACATACATATTCCTTGTAAAACTAAAACGGTACCATCTTCAAACACTCAATATGTTCGCGAGTATTTACGCAATGTTTACCATGTACCTAGACCTGCGCTGTTTCAAGGAGCTCAGTTTCCATGGGATGGCCCTGAACGAATCAAAAAACTGTACGTTAAGAGNAATGGAGGTTAACCTAGGAAAGACCCCTAGAGAGTCGTGAAAAGAAAGACGCCACCATGTTTCCCCCCGTCTTCTAAGATAATGGGGACTTATTTCACCCGCAATTCTGTGATGAAAATACGCCAGCTTCTTTAGGTGTTTTGTATTTGATTTATAACATTTAGTACTGGACTCGGGTTCCTGAAATACCCCTGGGTTATATCTAGGCCAGGTTTTCAAGGCAAAGGAATGCAATTCCACTAAAAAGAACCACAAATTGGCTTCATGTCCTTTTTAAAAAAAAGTCAAAGAAAAGGGCGGCAAGGCCCACAGAAAGGGAGCAGAGAGTAACAACAACAGTAAGAGGCCCTGCAAGTTAATTGGGCTCTTGGCATCCTTCCCAAACCTCCATCACTAGGGAAGGTGTTGATTTTTTGACAGAGGTGGTGGGTAAGTACTAGTGAATCCACTATATCTTAATTTTCCTGAGATTAATTTCTGTTTACTTGTCACCTTCCTACTACAATGTTTATGGAAAACAATGCTGTCCATTATTGCTGTCCAGTACTGACCGTTGCTAGGGTGCTTTCTGGAGAAGGCCACAGAGCTAGCCTCCATAGAGAGATTTATCAAAAGCCTGCTTAGGAAGGAACATTTCAGCAGTTATCCCTTTCGATTTCCCATTTGACCTGTACTGTGTTTTACAGACAGCTGGAGATCTCCCTGCTAATCTTGCATCACCAGAATCCCTGCTAGCTCTTTGCTGTCTTTCCTAGCTTCTGTTCTAAGTAAGCTACTGCTTGCTCTTTGATTAAAGTACTGTTCTTCAGTATTACCTGTAACTTGTACTCACAGGTCACTGGAGTGGTTCCCTGGGTGTAGTGTGACAAACAGCTTATCTTTTTTTCTCACAGTACAGTCATCTTGAGCTTCAGGGATTTAAACAAAGGTCTGGCTTTATTTAAGAGTGTGAATAGCATGTTTACAAATGGGTAGATCTCCAGGAAAAGGTAATAGTGTAAGTTAGCAGATATTAGAAGCATTGCTTCTCAGTATTTAATTTTACTGGCCCCATTTGTTTCCTCCAGGACACCCAAGAGAAAGAAGGTGTTCTCCCTGAGAAAGCTGAGGAGGCAAAGCTAAAAGCCAAATATCCAAGCCTAGGACAAAAGCCTGGAGGCTCCGACTTCCTCATGAAGAGACTCCAGAAAGGGGTATGGAGCACAATCTGTTACCCTCTTACTTTGGAACCAAAGGGACGTTAGGGATGAGATCTGTGGAAGTTCTGCTGAACACTGATATGAACATTTTGTTGTTGGGCAATAGTAAAAAAAATTAGAAACTTGTTAAAAAAAAAAAAAAAAAAAAACAAGGCAAATACTGTAAATTCCTGAAAGGGTATGAATGGTGGGAGTTTTAGGACTGCAGATAGAGGATTAGAGCTAAATTTTGAGGTGCATCATTTCAGAAGAAGGCCCAGAAATCTGTCCTACAGATTTCCTCAACTTGAAATGATTTCTTCAGACCCTTGAAGTTAGCACCAGCCATTAACTATGCTCCCTGAAGAGACTCACTGGAAAAGTCCAGAGTGGTCCTCCTCCCAAGGGAGAGTCTTACCTTCATAGCCTTCTAGCTCCTCTTCAGGTTCCTCAGTCCTCAGAGGTAGCTAAAGCTGACTGAGGGGTTGCCAGTCATTAACCTGGAGTGTATTTCTCTATGCGGATGAAATATAGAGGGAAACAGATCTCTGTGGAGAATCCCAGTTACTGAGTCTTAGTCACAGATGATGAAGTGATGCTGATTTGCAGCTTACCTTGCTGTAAGCAAGACAGGCGTAGGCAGGCTGTCACAGCCATGGAACATGTGTGGGAGTGGTTGGAATCAGAGGAAAGTACATTAGCCTCAGAAACAAGCCCAGTTTCTATTCATAGTCTAAGAGAATAATTTCTTGTTTTGAGGCTGTTAGCTTGAGATTGATCATCTACTGATAGCCCCAGGTTGACCCTTTATATATCTTATTCATTTCTGTTTCCCCAGCACCAAGCCCGTTGGAGGCTAATAGGTCCTTTATAAACCTTTGGGATTAAAGTCAGCAATATGGTTGAAGCATCGTGGACTCATGGAACACAAAAGGCTATAGGAGCTATCTCTTAACTCCAAAAATATACACCCTAGCTGGGAAACTGCTTACAAATGTGAAAAAGTCAGAAGACACTGGGGAGAAAGCATAATTAAATATAGTTAATACTAAGCTGTGTATACATGAGGCTAATCAAAAAAGAGTGTGGATGCAGGTTTATAGGGTTTATGGTGGACCTGAGTCTCCTTGCTTTTGAGGAAGACCAGAGCTCCTCACTCACCTGAACCTCCCTCTTGTCTCTTANTGGTTGAAGCATCGTGGACTCATGGAACACAAAAGGCTATAGGAGCTATCTCTTAACTCCAAAAATATACACCCTAGCTGGGAAACTGCTTACAAATGTGAAAAAGTCAGAAGACACTGGGGAGAAAGCATAATTAAATATAGTTAATACTAAGCTGTGTATACATGAGGCTAATCAAAAAAGAGTGTGGATGCAGGTTTATAGGGTTTATGGTGGACCTGAGTCTCCTTGCTTTTGAGGAAGACCAGAGCTCCTCACTCACCTGAACCTCCCTCTTGTCTCTTAGCAAAAGTACTTTGACTCAGGAGACTACAACATGGCCAAAGCCAAGATGAAGAATAAGCAGCTGCCCAGTGCAGGACCAGACAAGAACCTGGTGACCGGTGACCACATCCCCACCCCCCAGGATCTGCCCCAGAGAAAGTCCTCACTCGTCACCAGCAAGCTTGCGGGGTAACCTGGGTCCCCTCTGCCCCCCTTCTCACCCACTGGACTTTTCTATATCATAGGCAGGGACATAGGCACCTAGCTGTCTCTTCTCAGCTTGCTCGCCAGAAATGACTCTGCTGCTTCTGGGGGCTGCTGAGACTGTAACATGGGCTAAAAGAGAGGCTCTGAGTTCACTGCTTTGGTTAAACTGAGATTTCCACACCCTCATGTGGCCCAAGTAGGGGCTCAGAAATAGGAGCCTAGGATTGGATAATGCTGCAGACTTTCTTTTTCATTTGTGTGAGAAACTGGGGAGATGTCATTTCTCCTTTTGGAAGAGAATGTGTCCCAAAATAGATGAGGCTAAGCCTTGGGAATAATATGACAGGATTAACATCCCGAGGCTAACCTGATATGATTGAGAAAGACAGATTGAATGAGATCTGTTTTCTGTGCTTTATGTGTTTTGTCCTTTGGGCTGCTATTGCTTTCATGTTTTCATTATGGCAGGTTTAGCAAATCCTCAAAAAGAAAAACTGATGTGCTTGCCTAAAACTATAATGCCCACCTAACCTTCTTTGTTCTTCTACAATTTGCCCTGGAGGATATTATTCATGTAAAATGGGCACCTTCTCTCTCTCTTCCAGCATGTTGCTTTTTGAAGGTATCATGGGATAGTGGAAAGAACACTGGGTTAGCAATCAGGATATCTAGGTTCTGTTTCCATTCAATTCTAGACAGAAGTGACCTGTAGCCTTGGTCACCCCTGTGGATTTCTACTTCCTCATCTGTAATATAGATCCAAATGTAGATCAGATTGATTCTGATTCTAACATCCTGAAGAACTCTGTGCTATTCATTGTAAAACCAAAAGTGAGGAAGGACCATAGGGGAGACTACAGAGGAAAACTCATTGAAGACCACATGAGTAGAGAAGCTGAGATTTAGGGACAGGCAAGAGGACCTCATAAGTGTCATGGTCTTGAGGGTCAAGAAAAAAAACTCTTAAGAAGCTAGCCGTGGAGGCTCTTGCCTCTGCTCTCACTTCTTTTCTAAAATCTGGGCCTTGGCTGCTAAAAGGCTGCTCTGGGAGCCAGGCTGTGGGCCTGAAGAAACATGCTCAGTCATGCACGTGTGGAGTCCCACATTTCAGATGTTCTCACCTGCCAGGTGTATTGTTAGGGAGACAGGAAGAAACGGGAAGAACGGTCGCTCCGAGGCTTAGTGCTGCTGTGGGGCTGGAGCAGCAGGTTCTCAGGAGATGATTCACCTTGGAGAAAGCTGGGGAAGGTGGTTAGGGAGAAATAGAATGAGCACTGAGAAACTTCTGCCTTCCTGGAGCTCAGCTCCTGTGCTCTGAGAGGTACCAACGCTGATCATGAACCAGGTGGAGGAAAGAGGGGCTGCAGGTAGCCAGCATCATCTATCTGATTATCACTAGCCTGGCCTGAACCACACTGAATGCAATCTGCTAGTTAGCACAGAGAGGGCCAACTGAGATCTAGCAATTCAAGAGAGGAAGAGTCTGTCTTTAGTCCTCTCTTGACTCTCAGCCCACCGGTTCTGATATGCCACACATCTGGCCCAATGAGAACAACTGATGAGCTTGCTGATGCACACATGGGGCCTTGGGGTGTGTCTACACGTCTTTCCTGATCAGCCGTTCACATTTCAGGCCGACATTCAGATTGGATAGAAAAAGTTGGTGAGGAAGGAAGGAGAGAGCAGGATGCTGTGATTCCCTGGCCCCTAGGGCAACTCCTTGGCTGTCACTTGTATATAATTTTTGTGTTTCTTGCTTCATTTCCTCATGCTGTCTTCCTTAGTCTAAAGTCCATGTGGGAAGGGGAAAATGCCGAATATCCTTGTATAGTTTCCTCAACCGTCCCAGACATGTTGTACATAGATATGTCATGTTATTATATATATAAATATATATATAATTTTGTACGTTTTCTTCATCTCCGATCTTTTCGAATTTTGTACTCTTTTCTGTCTGAGCTGCTCTCTCTATCAGTCAGTGTGAATCCTCAAGACTGAAGTCACAATGAGTCTCAGTTTTAGGAAGAAATGGGAGAAACAGGGAAACCAGAAAGACTATTGGTCTCTCTACCCGGTCATCCTCAAAGCTAAGGAAACAAAGAAACAAACTACGTTTTGTAGATGCCACCTGCTTCCATAGCATGAAGTGCATAGCTTCCATGGCAAAAAAGGCTCATTTTGAAATTCAATTTGGTTTGATTAAAGCCAGAATATTAAGTCCGTTCAAAACAACACGTTGTCTGGCCCTGGCCTCCATGCAGCTGCCACCTCATCACTGTGCCCCCCAGCCCCAGTCCGTCCATCTTCACTGTGGCAAGTGGCTCTGGCCATGCCCCTGAAACTGAGCGTGCTCTGAAAACCTCGTATTTTGATCTTGTCTAAAGAATTTTTTTCTCTGTTTTCTTGGATATCTCCAAAAAGAGAACAGTTTTGTAACTAGGCGAAGACCGAAATTTTCCTCTTCTTTAAAAAAAAAAAAGACAACTCTGGATAGGATTAGGAGATGTGCCGTGTATCCCCAATGATTGATGAGTGTGGGAGAATGATGGGGTAGAGACTGGGGTGGAATTTAGGATTTTTTCCCTTACTACTTGACAGTGTTTTCTTTCTCTTCTTCTGTGTTCGTCCGCAGTGGCCAAGTCGAATGATGCTGCCCGGGGCTCCGCCAGATCCTGAGACGCTGCCCCCTGGGTCCTGTGCTGGCTCCTGCCCCTCCCTGCTTTTGCAGCCAGGGGTCAGGAGGTGGCTCGGGTGCGGGCTGGAGAGGCAGAAGCCCCTGCCCGTCGGTGTCCCAGCGCATGGAGCCCCTTGGGCTGAGCACCAAGACCTTGACTCTTTTTTGTTTTTTCTTTTTTTTCCAAGTAATTGTTGGGAGACATCTCAGTGAAATCCTGGGGGTGGGGTGGGNGGGTTGCAAAGAGTCAGACACGACTGAGCGACTGAACTGAACTGAATGGGATGGAAAAGGAAAAGGCTACTGTGAAAAGGAAGGTGATGAATTCTATTTGAGACATAAGTTTAACAAACATCTAAGTGGAGAATTCTGTACTTGTAAACTGTTAACCATGGGTTAGTTGAGGTACAATAGCAGCCTGTATGTAGCTACAGTACTATAGGTTAGATATGATGAGGATATAAGGTAATGATAGTGGGGATGAAGAAGACTGAACAGAATCATGTTCAAACTCTCACTGAACATGAGAAGTACAATCAACAGAAATTGATGTGAGGAGTGGGACTCAGAAAGAGACAGGACACTATTAAAAAATTCTGAGGTTTCTGGCCTGAGTTACTGGGTAAACTATGATGCTGTAATCCAGAGAGAATACAGCTCGAAGAGCAAGTTTGGCATGGAAGACAATGAGTTCATTTTGCAGAAGAGTTGACGTGAGGTGCCTGTAGGACATCCAAGAGTAGGTTACTAGATTTATGTTAAGTTACTGGATTTATGCATCTAGAGGTTGGAGAAAATTTCAGAATAGGAGATACAAATTTTGTAGACCTCAGGATACACAAGTAAAGCCATGAACAGAGAGCAGAAAGACTGACAAACTGGCCTGATGAAGGCTGACACCTGAAGCAAACAGAGACACAGGCTCACCAGAATAGAATCAGGATGATGAGGTGCCCAGGAACAGAGTTAATGGAGAAACTGAAGCAGTCAGTAGTGCAAAGTACTGTTACAAGTTAAGTTTAAATCTCACTGTGCAATAAAGTGTTAGTCGCTCAGTTGCATCCAACTCTTTGCAACCAAATAGTCTGTAGCCTGCCAGCCTCCTCTGTCTATGGGGTTCTCTTGGCAAGAATACTGGAGTGGGTTGCCATTCCCTTCTCCAGGGGCTCTTCCCGACCAAGGGATTGAACCCGTGTCTCCTGCATTTCAGGCAAATTCTTTACCATCTGAGCCACCAGGGTGCCCCCAAAGTTCAGGAAAGCAGCGTGCCAAAATTGTGAATAACTTTTAAGATTATGGTTTAATGAGTGTATGGGTGTTTCTTTCTATACTTTTCAAAATTTTGACAATGAGCATCTATTTGATGATTAGAGGTACTTTTAATTCTAAAAACAAGAATAAAATCACAGGGTTTTTTTTTTTTTTTTTTTTTTTTNGTGAATAACTTTTAAGATTATGGTTTAATGAGTGTATGGGTGTTTCTTTCTATACTTTTCAAAATTTTGACAATGAGCATCTATTTGATGATTAGAGGTACTTTTAATTCTAAAAACAAGAATAAAATCACTGTGTTTTTTTTTTTTTTTTTTTTTTTTGATGGATGAAAGGGTGTCAGTTTGATTTACCAGTTAGTAATCTTTTGGGACCGGTTTCAGTGTATTGTAGAGGTAGACTCTTGCTTGTAAACCTGAGTGGTGTGTGATGGTTTTTCTGGTCTGTTGTTGTTCTAGGATGGGAATGATAGTCATGTATATTTACCAAGTAAAAGAAACAAGTAAAAGTAGAAGCATCATAAAGAAGGATGATAACCAAAAAGCAGGGCTCCAAAAAGGGTGGGGCGTGGAAACAACTTAGGTGGATGTGGTTAATTGAACAATAGTTCAGCAAACATTTATTGAGGACTTATGTGCTAGCCTCTGTACAAGGTGAGGTACGGTGATTAATCCAGTTAGCAAGCCAGCTGAGTAAGAAATTGGTCTAAAGCAGAAGGACAGATGCCTCATCCTTCTTGAGACTTGAGGTGAAGATACAGAACTGTGTTTCCAAAGTAGAAATAGAGACACACATAGAGAACAAATTTATGGATCCCACAGTGGGAAGGGGTAGTGAGAAGAACTGGGAGACCGGGATTGACACATATACACCACTGTGTATAAAATAACTGATGAGAACCTACTGTTTAGCACAGGGAACTCCACTCAGTGCTCTGTGGTGGCCTAAATGGGAAGGAAATCCAGAAAAGAGTGGAGACATACATATATAGAGAGAGGTGATTCTGTACACACATAGGCTGATTCACTTTGCTGTACAGCAGAAACCAACACAACATTGTAAAGCAGTAAAAAATAATTTTTTAAAAAAAGAACAATAGGTAAACTCACAGCTGTTTGTGAATAGGGGTCAGTAATTTATAGGAGTCCTTGTCTGACGGCTTTCTTGTTCTTTGTGGAATAGGATGTGAAGTTACTATTTGAGAGTTAGGAAGGTGGGAGTTAGGGGACTTACGAAGAGTGGCCATAGTACTGAAGAGAAGATGAAAGGGAGGAGGATGAAAGAGAGATGACAAAAAGAACCATTATTGAGTAAGAATTAGGAAACAGTGTTGAGAAGCTAACAGAAACCATGAACGTATAATCCTTGCAATGTGTAAACCCATTGGAATGGTGGTGGTGGTTCAGTCACAAAGTCGTGTCAAACTCTTTGCAACCCCAAGTACTACAGCACACCAGGTTTCCCTGTCCTCCACCATCTCCCAGAGTTTGCTCAATTCATGTGCACTGAGTCGGTGATGCTATCTTACCATCTCATCCTCTGCCACCCTCTTCTTTTGCCTTCACTCTTTCCCAGCATTGGGGTCTTTTCCAGTGAGTTGGTTCTTCACATCAGGTAGCCAAAGTATTGGAGCTTCACCTTTAGCATCAGTCCTTCCAATGTATATTCGGAGTTGATTTCCTTTAGGATTGACTGGTTTGATCTCCTTGCAGTCCAAGGGACTCTTGAGAGTCTTCTCCANAGCATTGGGGTCTTTTCCAGTGAGTTGGTTCTTCACATCAGGTAGCCAAAGTATTGGAGCTTCACCTTTAGCATCAGTCCTTCCAATGTATATTCGGAGTTGATTTCCTTTAGGATTGACTGGTTTGATCTCCTTGCAGTCCAAGGGACTCTTGAGAGTCTTCTCCAGCACCACAGTTCAAAAGCATCAGTTCTTCAGCACTCAGCCTTTTTTATGGTCCAACTCTCAATGATACCATTGGAATGGTATCAGTTCGTTTATTTCTGCTGTTTTCTCTAGCAACACTTAGCTGCCTGGGTACAAGAGCAGAGAAGACTTATTATTGTGTAGATCCTGGATCATGATTTATAGACAGATGAAGAGGATTGACAGAGGAACAAGGGGATAGAAGGTGTTGGTGAAAGAAGGAATACTTGATTCAGACTGGGTAAGAAGGTAGGCTAAGGAAAGTATGATAAACTCAGGTCAAGAGAAGTCTTAATAAGGTCAAAGAGCAGATGATTTAGAAGTGATAAAGCTGGAAGCTCAGGACATGGTGTCAGAATGATGTTGGCGTTTAAGGTTTCAGAGTTGGAACTCTTCCATGTCATGACAAGGGCAATGGGAACAGGCGTTGCAAGTGGAGTAAAGGTAAAGATCGCTGGGGTATTAAAGAACTGAGGGAGTTTCCATATCGAGCTGCCAGGGTAGGTGGCTCGTGTGTTTGAGCTTTTGTTCTATCTTATTAAGCCTAACTGTATTTTTTAATATAAAAGGAAAGTTGACGTGTCTTAACTTAGAAAACAACAATAGCAACAATAAAAGAATTATGGGCTTAGAGTGTTGGGTCAGTAAATCAAGGTGTTTCAATGAGTCTAGCATTATGCAAGACTGGGGAGGAGAAGATGAAGCCAACTTCCAGTCCTGGTGTAGGAGTGACCAGGAATAGCAGAGATTATGAAGGAGAACTTAGCTTGGCGGAATGAACTCCAGAGTAGGAGGGGTTGCATGCACATGTCTTGGAAAAATAAGGGCCTGAGGAAGGCGCTAGGGAACTAGGAGTGTCTCAGTCCCCCCCCTTTCTGATACAGGAGGGGAAAACTCTGTAGGTCTGCAAATAAAGGCATGTTTGAGGGTAGCTTCAGTGTAATTTAAATGAGTGGGTTGAGGGAAATTCTCTAAAGAGTTTCTGTGTGAGGTATCAGAGAAATGACGGGACCAAGGTTGAAAGGAGGAGAGTTCTGCATCTGGGGCAGAGTCCAAAGATTGTAGAGATGGCAGCCACTTGTGCATTGAATTAGCCTTAAGGCTCCCAACTTGGTTCAAAAGTTGTTTGGTGCCAGTCTTGACTGAAGGCCCCACAGGGCTGTGAAGTGCAGCGTCCTCAGGCCTGCCTCTCAAGCCTCTGAGGGGAAGATGAAGCTTTCCGTCTCTGAAAAGACATTCTGGGGAAAAGGAAATGGAATAGTAGTTTGAACAGTGATCACAAAGAGCAACAAGTAAGCTAGATCAAAGGAACAGCTGCAGGAGGGTCCTTCATTCACGCCTTCATGGAGCATTGGCCTCCTACCAGGACTCTGTCGTGCTCGTGGCTACCTCCCCAGTATCAAGTGTTTGGCACATATGTGTTCAATAAATATTTGTTGAAGGAATAAATTGTTCACTAACTTATGTTCAGATTAGTCTGTGAGTATTTGGGAAAAAGTAGAGTTTGATCTCTTTCAACAGTCTCTGAATGGCAGCAGTAGTGGATAAGCCAGGAAATGAAACTTCCGAGAGAACCCTGTTGGAAGGTTACTCCGCACACAGAGCTGGGTCTCCCTCTTGGAAAACTTTTAGATGAGCCACATGACTAAGAGCAGGTAAAGGTCAAGTGCTCAGAATGTCAACCAAGGATTGCTTTTTCTGTGAAACATTAACTTCTGACAGGAAGAGAGCACTCAACACTGACAGCCACATTGTGGTAAAGTGGCCCCTTCAGGTAAGAGAAGAGTTTTGGTATAAACGGAAGTTTTAGTGACAGAAGCACTTAGTGTTTTTATAATAGGTGGACTTTTTTGGAACCTTCTTCTGATATATTTATCATGGGTAGATACTAGAGAGTAATACAAAACATGAACTCTTAGTTATTAAATCTTTATTATTATATTTAGGTTGAAAAGGCTGAACACAGTACAAAAACTTTTCTCAAATTATTCATGTCAACTGCTAGAACGACAAATATTGTTCTTGATTGAGTACCTACCTACCTTACAGTCACAAACCCAATTAGTAACATCAAACTGATACTTGCACTACAAT
The DNA here is from genome assembly GCA_006410615.1 of Neotragus moschatus. Lineage (NCBI taxonomy): Eukaryota > Metazoa > Chordata > Mammalia > Artiodactyla > Bovidae > Neotragus > Neotragus moschatus. The sequence goes on along the minus strand of SJYA01000573.1, from coordinate 606,344 downwards.
ATTTATATTTTTAACTGCATATGAAACTCTCATGGTAGAAATTCAAACATAAGTAGACCTATGAGGGAAATTTGGGGCAGGTAGCAACCCGCTCCAGTGTTCTTACCTGGAGAATCCCAGGGACAGGTGAGCCTGCCGGGCTGCTGTCTCTGGGGTCTCACAGAGTTGAACACGACTAAAGCAGCTTAGCAGCAGCAGCAGAGATAACTTAGCCTACCTTCATACGCAGTCTGAATCAGGTGGATTCCTGAACTATCTTTCACAGTTAATCACCCCACGTAGATACACCACCTACTCAGAATATACAAGGGCTTTCCAGGTGGCACTAGTGGTAAAGAACCTGCCTGCCAACGCAGGAGACATGAAACTTGGGTCAGGAAGATCCTCTGGAGGAGGAAATGGCAACCCACTGCAGTACTGTCACCTGGAAAATCCCATGGACAGAGGAGCCTAGTGGGCTACAGTCCACAGCATAGGGTCACAAAGAATCAGACACGACTGAATCGACTTAGCATGTATGCATGCAAATATACAAAGGGAAGTCCTGGCATCACTCAGTGATCATGAGTTCTGGTTTGACATTAAAGTCCATGTCTGAAGCATCTATTATGATAAGGAAAGTCTGAATCACCCTCAGACTTCCCTCTATTACATTTCTGAGTCATTTCCTTTTCTACTGACCCGAACTGGGTACATGCAGAAACTATCCAAAAGTACAGAGTTTTGGAACCAAAAGGACGTTTGAAATCATTGAGATCAGTGAAACTGTGGCCAGGAGATTATGCCTTTTGCCCAGCTGCACAGGCTCTGTCAGACAGCTCAAGGCCCTCTTCTCTAGAAGCTGATCTCACAGCAGATTTGGGACTCCAGCTGAAATTTTTGGTTGTTTTTAGAAGTAAACAAACAAAATACTCAAGTTGGAAGTCTGAGAGGAATTCAGGGCCGAGGGAAACAAGCTGGTCTCGTATGGTGCTCCCTTCAAGTAATCTGACCTGTCACTGGTGCTCCCACAGGGGACCAAGGAGAGGACTCACGTAGGACCAGCATGGTATTACTTTCCACCTTGGGCCTATTAACATTTTGGACCAGATGCTTTGTTATGGGAACTGTGCTGTATATTTCAGGATATTAACAGCCTTCTCATCCTCTATGCACCAGATGCTCAGTGAGGACAATCAAAAGTCCCCAGACATTGCCATGTGTCCCCTGGGATCCCCTGGTTGGGAGCCCCTGTGCTGACTAAAGGAAGAGGTTCTTGTAACTCATGCCTAAGGCTGTTTAAACTAAAGGAAGAGGTTCTTGTAACTCATGCCTGAGGCTGTTTAATCCTCTCAGCAGTGCCTGTTGTTATTCCTTCACCCTTGTGCCTGGATTCTCTCTCACCTTTCCCCCTGGGGCCTCTAGGCCTTCATCAGATAGGATCGTCAGATGGGTGCCCTGAAAGTGGCACCTGTGGTGAAAATGGGAAGCAAAAGTTTCTACCCTTCCCCTCTTGCACCAAGGGGATCCCCCTGGCTGGACAGGAATTTACATAATTGGTTAAAATAAGTCAAAATGTATGCAAGGCTTAACTCTCAACTGTAACTGCTGTGAATCAAGGAGAGAGCAAAACTTAAAGCCCCTTTCCTATCTTGACAGTGGGCTGGGAAGGGGAGATAAGGCCATACCAAAGGAATCTGCCCTTTCTGCACAATTTCCCCTTGACTCAGCTGTCCTACTTCCCCTCCCAAGCTCACACTCATCCTCACCAATGCCCATATTTAGCACTGCAAGCCTGCATTGTCATAAAAAGACAGAAACCAGATGGTTGCTATGAAGATTTGTTTACATATACACACACACACACACACACACACATACACACACCCTAGGGCATGGCCCAGACTGAGCAATGGCCATGAGTGGCAGTTCTGCCTGGGATGTGTGTTTTTCTTTATCTTAACTTGCTCTTACCCCATCACCTCTTCTTTTCTCCCCACGTTTTCATGCTGCTTCTTCCTGCTCCCAGATAACAATTCCTACTGACCAGTACTGTTCTTGAACATCTCCTTTGCCTCAAGGAATTACTTAACCTCCACCCCTTAATCTGTAATATGAGGGAAATTATAATATAAACCTTAGATGGCTTTTGCTAGAATTAAATTAGATATATATAAAGAAACTTGTGACTGACAAAGTACATTCTCAATGAATGGAATTTGTTCCTATGCTAAACTAAAGCCTGCTCTGGGGCACCTGGGAACCAGCCACAGGTGCCTTTGGAAATCTTGGCTCATGCTTTCTCTTTGATGGAAGAAGAAAGCTATTGAGGGAGTGTCCCTTGTCCTGCAGAATGATGGAAGAGCAGAATTATGTGTGGGGGGAAGATTGCCTTGTTTTCTGCCTTTGTCGTACACAGTTGGAAAGCTGTTTGGGGAAGGAAAATCTGCATATATGATCTCTTCCCCTCTGCAGTCTGAAATGAAGGCTACGGGAAAGAAATGACACGACGTAAAACCATTGCCTGGCTGAAATGGAAGCACACAAAGGAGGCAGAGTGTTCTCTGGGCCTTGGGCTCTGTCTGCTCAGCTCCAGCAGACCCCTCTCCAAGAGGAGCCTGCCCATGTCGGAGTAACAGGCTAGGGTTTATTCCTACCATAGATTCTGTGTATGGTGTCTTGATATTTGGGGGGAGAAAACAAAACAAAAACTGGAATTTTCTGGAACTTCCCTGGTGGTCCAGTGGCTAAGACTCTGTGCTTCCAATGCAGGGGGCCCAGGTTCCAACCCCTGGTCAGGGAAGTATATCCCACTTGCCCCAAGTAAGACTCAGCACAGCCAAATAAATAAGGAATTCTTTTTAAACTGGAATTTACTAATATCAGATAGAGAGTAGGTACTTCCACCCATGAAAATAGGTAAGATTTCTCTTCTTCAGCTTGAATTTAGTGTGGAACTATGTTCCTACAGGAAGTCTGAGTTCTTCCCAACACACTGAGGAAAATAGAAGAAAACATTATGTACCTTGCATTTTCACCTCTGTCCTATGTCACAGAATAGACATTGCTGTCCTATTTTTACAGATTAAAAAAAAAAATTTGATTGAAAAAAGAAAGATAAATTCTAAGTTGAGAATTGTGGCTACATCTGGAAAGGAATTAGAGGAATGGAATTGGAGGTGATAATCAAAGGAAATTTAGTCTCATCTGTAATGTTTTGCTTTTGTTTACAAAGAGTATTTCTGTATTAACTATGTGATTAAAATTAAATTTTGAATAGTAAGACTGTTTGACAAACTTTTAATGAAATGCAGAAAAGGTAATTTATTTAAGGTCATTTGATAATTACAGACTCCAGAGTCCACGGCTGCCTACCACCCCCATCCCAACCCAGAGCACATGTCCTATGTATACCCTCATAGAGAACTAGGTTTGGAGCCAAGAAGGAGTCCTGAGCTTTCTCTAAGGGCAGTGGGGTCACTGTAATGGACCCTAGACCTTAGCTTGCTTTTTAAAAAATATATCACTAAAGGAAAGTATAATCAAACCATGTCTGACCAAGTAGATGACAACCCTATGACTTGGTCTGTGAAGTATGACTAAATCACACAGACTCTAAGGGAACAGGGAAGGATGTAAAGCAAGATTGATAAAGGAGATAATGTTTTGCACTTAATATTTTAATTGGATGTTTCAGCTGGGGTACCAAGATATAATAGATATGGAATTCCAAAGGGTGACACCAGACAGACGTGCAGAGGTTTAAAGGAAATTACCAAGGACCAGCTCCACAAGTCTTGAACCCTCCTATCCATTTTAAGAGTATAAAAAGTGGAGATAGGGTTTACAGGGGAGATTTCTTTGGAGAGAGCTAGGACCCTGCCGTGAGTCATATCCAATCTGGGGGAGAAGGTGTAGGCAGTACTCCCCTCTTTTCACTGAAGCGTCTGATGTTTGTTCCTGGGTAAGAGGTAATCATTAGACTGTGTATGACTCATGGGAGAGGAATTTCAAGGCAAAAGTTGGCTAACAAGGGAGTCTGAGGTAACAGAGCTACATCTTGGAAGTAACTGCACCCCCTTCTGACAAAGGGTCAAATATACATGAATCCTGGGAACCGAGTATGGAGCCAGTTTCAGTCCTGCTCAAGAGAACTCCCCGAAACATAGTGGGACTATTAACAAAAGGTTCTGTGTAGAATGGACCTCTGGAAAACAAAAGGATAAGAGAGGGAGTGGCGACCATAGAAATACGTTGTGTCATGTCACTTAACTTCAGGGAAGCTGATACTGCCTTTGGAGGGCCCAGCAGGAAATCCTCTGATGGATCCACACAAATGCCCACGAGACAGTCAGCTTCCAACGTCAGCATGAGAGCATGAAGCCACCAAGAACTTTCCTCCCACTTCCTTCTGCTCCCTTCCAGAGGTGTCAGTGTCAGCATCTAGGAAGTAGAGGAGAAGCCAACTACTGCCCTTCCACAAAGCCAGCTTGCCAGCTGAATTGGTGCTAACTGTGGCGGGGGTGGGTGGGGGATACACTCTCACCTATAATGAAGATCGATGTGTTTGTTCAAATATTTCTAAATCATGAGTATGTTCTGCTACTACAGAACTGAACTTTAATTTTTATTACATCCCTTCAATTTACTTGTTAAACATTCCAACTATCATATTTGTAGTTATTCTATTGAGGCTTTTTTAATTGGCACTCATGGAATGAAATCATTCCTTCCAGTTTGTAGTCTGAAGTGCTTTTGAAAGGCTAAGATCATCTCCACAGTAAAGCTACTCAAAAGAAGGGAGTTTTAGGGACTTGGGGTTTGGTAAATCTGGCTGAGACCAAGGGAATTTAAAATAGACTCAGAGTCATTTGGGACCTTGGGGATCAACTAGTTCTAATTCCTCCTGAATTAATCTTTTCTGCAGCATCCTGCCAAGTGATCATTTAGGTTTTTCTTGAATAACTCCAGTGTCTTAGAATTTACTACTATCTTCACCCTCTTAAAACTCTTCAAGTATGTGAGGACAACTTCTCTATAGATCTCATTTCAGTAGTCTAAACATTCTCCCTTCCTTCAGTTATTGCTCCTTGACCTGGAATGGACTTCTGGCCTCTCCCTGACTACTTTCTGGATGAGATCCAATGGTGTCAGTATGTGTCTCTAAGTTTGGTCCAGATGTGACCTGACTGAGACAAGAAGAAATAAACCCTTACCTCCTGGCTGTAGACGTGGACTGTGAGAGAGCCTAGGTCCTCCCAGATTTTCTTCAGTGTGAACCCTATCACACCACTGACTCATTGACACTAATTAAAACCTAGGGATGTAATGTTGGGGATGAAACAGAGTTGTTTTATTTTTGTTTTATAAATAATATATGAATACATTTGCTTTATAAAACTTGTAAATAATAGAGATTAAAATCTTCGTTCAGAAAAACTACAAGGCAGTCTTCCTTGATAATTTCTCAAATCCTGGCCCTTTAGTTATACATCCTTCCAGATTTTTCTCTGCCTATTTACATGTATATATACATTTAGAAATACGTAGTTGTATAGGATTTTTCAAACATACACAGTACCAGATGGTTTGTGTTATTCTACATCTTTTTTCACTATAATTCAGACATTTTTTCATATATGTACATACAAAGCTACCTAACTCTTTGTAGCTGCTATAGTAACGGTCCCGTAATACGAATGTATAACAGTTTAACCATTCTGTTGTTGGGACATAGATTGTTTCTATTTTTTGCAGAGTTCCACAGAAAGTTGAACAATAGCAGACTCTATTGTCAGACTTCACAGAGGAGAAGTCTGAGTTCTATGTCTCAGGCCAAAATGAGAAAAATTAAAATTGAAATATAAACCAAGTTTACTACCCCTTTCAAGTTTACTACTCCTCATTGTTGTTTTTCTCAAGAGCATCTCAGCTAGTCTTGGCCCTTTGGTCTTCCAAGTAAGTTTTGGAATCAATTTATCCATTCCTGTATTTGGAACTACATCCACCAACCGATGCATCAGTTTGAAGGAGAACTGACATTTGTACAATTGTGAGTCTTCCTATATGGGAACATGATTTGTGTCTCTATTCGGTTTTGTTTAATGTATTTCAATAGAATTTTACAGTTTTCTCCCTATAGTTTTACACAGAGGGAAAGAGACTGCTAGTTATGCTTCCTTTCTTCTATAGCAGCAGAATTCCCAGTTTTTAGCTGGGTACACAGACACTCAGAATAAAGACTATATTCTTAGAATAAGGACTCTTGCAGGTAGGAGACCATGTAACTAATTTCTACTGCTGTGTGCCTGTGCTCAGTCGCTCAGTCATATCTGACTCTTGGAGACCCTTTGGAGTGTAGCCCTCCAGGCTCCTCTATCCACGGGAGTTTTCAGACAAGAATCCTGCAGTGGGTTGCCTTTTCCTTCTGCAGGGTATCTTCCTGACCCAGGAATTGAACCCATGTCTCCTGCATCTCTTGCATTGCAGACAGATTCTTTACCACTGAGCCATCAGGGAAGCAATAATTTTGAGCTCAAAGGATATTAACAAAAAAGATACACAACTTCAGGGAAGTGTCATTAAAGAAAGCTAGGTACCCTTTGCCTACCCTTTTCTACTTCCTGCTGGTTAGAATGCAAATAACATGTGGAGAGCTAGCCATCTCGGACCATGAGGTAGAAAAGTATGTTTGAAGATAGCAGAACAACATAATAGAAGGAATATAAGTTCCTGATCATTATGGAACCACCATGCCTACTCTGGGTATGTTAGGGAATAAGAATGAATATTGGATAAGGCAAACAGCAATGTCTTCACACCTTCTGAAGGGCTACTGAACCCTAATTCTATGCTAGTGTTACCTGTGGAGACTAGGGCCTGAAATTATGATTTTATAGGCAAAGATGGTGGATTAAGTAGTAACGATGGCAAGGTAGGAAGATACTGATACTGAAGGCACAGTATGAAAGAATACGATATTCAGTAAGTGTAGAAAATGTCAAAGAAGTTCAATTAATGACTTTGACCTTAAAAACATGAGATCAACCTTTGAAGTGTGTAATCAACAATGATCTTTAGAGATTATTTATGGGGGAAGGTTTAAAGTTATGTGCATTTTAGAAATAAGGCAAAAAGATGATTATATGATCTCTTAATATCATGATAGAGCATTTTCAGATAAGTCCACCAGAGAGTCACGAGATTGTCTTGGGGGATGTAATTCTGTTTGATTAGCACCCAGTTTTTCAGCCTGCAAAAATTAGAGGGTCGTGTGATAAAGTATGATATGAAGAGGCCTTAGAAATAGCTTAAAAGCAAAAGATTAGACTTGATTTAAAGAAAGAACAAGAGGCTCTAGGAATTCTAGATATTTCTAACAGCCGAGTAGAAAGTCTTCCCAAACTTGACTTATATATAGGGCCTCAAAACAAAATAAAGACAAACTTGCTTTACTAGGCTGAGGAATAAAAGAGTTGAGTAATTAAGAGAGAGAGTAAGAATAAGAGCAAGGGTTTTCTAATTAGAAAGGGAGAAGGCAACATGGGGGGCTTCCCAAGTGGCGCTAGTGGTAAAGAATCTGCCTGCTGATGCAGGAAACATAAGAGACGTGGATTCCATCCCTGAGCCAGGAAGATCCCCTGGAGGAGGAGATGGCACCCCATTCCAGTATCCATGCTGGGAGAAATCTGTGGACAGAGGAGCCTGGCAGGCTATAGTCCATGAGGTTGCAAAGAATCAGAAGCAACTGAGTCTGAGCACAAGCATAAGCCAACATGAGATGCTAAGTATGACCAATTTCAGGCCCCAAGGACTGCAGAACAAAGCTAGTAGAGTGCATCTTAGCTATTATACTAAGGCTTTTCTTTTTCTATTTTGAAAGAAATGATGTAAATGAATTCTCTGAAACAAAGCCTCATTTTAAGGAGGAAATGTGCTCACAGTTTGGGGACATTTCAAAGGATTCAGTACACGCCTACAAGAAAGAATGGCATAGTCAGGATGTCAACAATGCTTTTCCTGTTAAGAACTGTGGCCAATATAGCTATCCTAAGAACAAGAGCCATTCTTGATGTGTGTGTGTGCGTGCACACTCAGTCATGTCCGCTTCTTTGCAACCCCATGGTCTGTAGCCCACCAGCCTCCTCTGTCCATGGAATTTTCCAGGCAAGAGTACTGGAGCAGGTTGCCATTTCCTTCTCCAGGGGATCAAGTCCTGTCTTTTGCATTTCCTGCATTGCTAGGCAGGTTCTTTGCCAGCTGAGTCACTGGGGAAGCAGAGATCTTCTAAGTGAACTAAAATTCCCTGAGGACAAGCCCTCCTAGACATGCTGGAAACGTGCTGACTCCTTGCCTCTGAGCTGTGTAGACCCTTCCCCCCACTGGTTAGAGTAGTGCTTCTCTAGGGCCATCCAGAGCAGTCTGGAAGGTGGTCTGCCTGTTGATCTTGTATAATATGGATGCCTGTTTTATGATAATGTCATACTGTGTTGTTTCATCCTCTTAGTCATCAAGCCCTATAGACTGCCTCCACAATGTCATGTTATTTTTTCCATTTCCATGACCACTACCTGAGTTCAGGTCACAATTAATTCTTGCCTATCATATTGCAGTAGCCTCCTAATTTAATTGCTTCCAATCCTGTCTCTCTGCATCCATTCTAAAACCAACAATTTGAGTAATGAACCTAAATTAGAGCTTATATCATGGTAATGTAGTTCTTGTTGTTATTTAGTTGCGAAATCATATCCAAGTCTTTGTGACCACATGAACTGTAGCCCACCAGGTGCCTCTGTCCATGGATTTCCCAGGCAAGAATACTGGAGTTAGTTACCATTTCCTTCTCCAGGGGATCTTCCTAACCCAGGGATCGAATCCACTTCTGCGTTGGCAGGCAGGTTCTTTACCACTGAACCACCAGGGGAGCCCACTCTTGTTCTTAGAGGTCCCCAACTGCCTAGAAAAGGTCTAAGCTTTTCAACTGGTTTTCAAAGTCCTCAATAATATGACCCCATCCTGCTTTTCTAGCCTTTGTATATCCCATATTAATAAACATTCATATTTAGCCATTCAACAATGGGGTGTTTGCCATGGGTCAGGCATAGCTAGGGTTTCAAAAGAAAACAAGGTATCCAAGCAGATTGCCAGTGGAAAAGGTAAAAAAAAATTGAAGAGTAGCTAGTATGGAAGAAGGAAAACCAGGAGACTATGATGCCCAAAAAAATCACATGAAGAAAATGTTTCAAGAAGGGAATGATTAAATACTGCTAAGTCTTTAATCAGTATTTAGCAGTATTAAGTACTGCTAAGTCAAGTAAAATGAGGACTCCAAATCAACAATTGGAGTTTGGCCATGTGAAGGTCATTGCTGACATTGACAAGAATAGTTTCAGTGGAGTAGCTGGAATGAAAGCTTGGTTGGGGTGTGTTCAAAAGAGAAAATAAAAGAAGTCGAAGGTTTTTGCTACACAGGGGAACATCAAGAATTTAGGTTCTAGGGACTTCCTTGGTGGCCCAGTGGTTAAGAATTCAAGCTTCCACTGCAGGAGGCACAGATTCAATCCCTGGTCAGGGAACTAAGATCTTGCATGCTATGCAGTGCAACGAAAAAAAAAAAGAGAGAGAGAATTTAGGTTCTGGGAAGTCTTTCTAAAGATGTGAGAGAGAACATCAAGTTTGTTTGTTTGGTAATGAAATTATTCAATATATAGATAGAATTGATGATGCAGGGGATAACTGCAAGTACTTGTGGAGGCAAAGAAGATGGGCTCCAGTGCACAAACAGTTGATCTGAGATAGCTGAGAAATTTCAATCATTTTAACCATAGTGATGGCAAACAGAATGGAAATAGTAAATAAGTAGACTTGGTGGTAAGAAATAAAGTTTATCTCTTGTGACTGCTTCCATTTTCTCAGTGAAATAAGTTAACAGCTGAGAGTGAGGAAGGGAGGAAAGAATATGGGAGGCTTAAGGACATAAGAGAGGATGTGCAATAGTCATCTTGGATCACAGGAGACTGAACTGATTAAGCAAATGCAATCGGATTACTGAGCACTTGAGATTTCTAGCTATAATTAAGGTGATACCTGCAATGCATTTCCTTTTTTATCCTCTGAAGAAAAAGCTTTCACATACAATTTTTTAAATTTTATTTTTAATTGGAGGATAATTGCTTTACAATATTGTGTTGGTTTCTGCAGTGTATCAGCACAAATCAGCAACAGATATATGTATGGCCCCTATCTTCTGAACCTCCCTCCCACCTCCCACCACATCATTGAGCACACAAATTTGCTCAGCCTCTCTCCCCTTGATCTAAAACTGCATTCTAGAAAGCAGAGCAGAAAATACTTCCATGTCTTCTTCCTTTCAGTTGCCTGCTGCTGCTGCTGCTAAGTCGCTTCAGTCGTGTCCAACTCTGTGCAACCCCATAGACAGGAGCCCGCTGTCTCTGGAATTCTCCAGGCAAGAACACTGGAGTGGGTTGCCATTTCCTTCTCTAATGCATGAAAGTGAAAAGCAAAANCCTTTCAGTTGCCTGCTGCTGCTGCTGCTAAGTCGCTTCAGTCGTGTCCAACTCTGTGCAACCCCATAGACAGGAGCCCGCTGTCTCTGGAATTCTCCAGGCAAGAACACTGGAGTGGGTTGCCATTTCCTTCTCTAATGCATGAAAGTGAAAAGCAAAAGTGAAGTCACTCAGTCCTGTCCGACTCTTAGCGACCCCATGGACTGCAGCCCAACAGGCTCCTCCGTCTATGGGATTCTCCAATCAAGAGTACTGGAGTGGGGTGCCCAAAGCAAATTTTCCAACCTCTCCACTCCAATATTAAGCTGTTGATGCCTCCTATAAAGCATAAATTCCATCTCACATTATGGTTAGTTGCTGTGCAAGACTGGAAGCTCCTTAAATGGAGAAACTATATCTTATTCACTACAACCACAGGATGTTTCTCTCTATCCTCTCTACCACATATTATAAATCTCCCTGATTTTAGGTCTTGCCCAAATACATAATTGTGATAGTGTCAGAAACAGGAAGCTTGCTCACCTTCCCTGCTTATGTCCCTCAAATATTTTGCTCTTGAATTTTAGCTATTATTTTTACAGGTCTTTTAACAAAAAGAAGTTGCTTCAATAAATGTTAATTCATACATATGGTATGTATCAGGATCCTTGTCCTCAAGGAGTTTACCCCTAGAGTCAAACGTCTTAGAGGAGGTGCTGACAGAGCAAGGCTTGTAGGTAAATAGCACCAGAGTATAGAGATGGGGAATGGGAGAAAGCAAATAGGGAGACTGAAATAAAATTTAGCTGGAGCAGAACAATTTTGTTTTGTCAGTTTACATAAAGTGATTCTATAGGGCAGTCCCCAGCTTGTTTAACTTATATGAGAATACATCACGAGAAGTGCCAGGCTGGATAAAGCATCAGCTGGAATCAAAATTGCTGGAAGAAATATCAATAACCTCAGATATGCAGATGACACCATCCTTATTGCAGAAAGTGAAGAGAAACTAAAGAGGCTTTTGATAAAGGTGAAAGAGGAGAGTGAAAAAGCTGGCTTAAAACTCAAAATACAAAAAACTAAGATCATGGCATCCAGTCCCATTACTTCATGGGAAAGAGATGGGGAAACAATGGAAACAGTAACAGACTTTATTTTCATGGGCTCCAAAATCACTGCAGATGGTGGGTGACTGCAGCCATGAATTTAAAAGATGCTTGTTCCTTGGAGGAAAAGCTATGACAAACTTAGACAGTATATTCAAAAGCGGAGACATTATTTTGCCAACAAAGGTCTGTCTAGTCAAGGCTATAGTTTTTCCAGTAGTCATGTATGGATGTGAGTTGGACCATAAAGAAGGCTGAGCACAGAAGATACTTTTGAACTGTAGTGTTCAAATCTGGTGTCCCCTGACCTGCAAGATCAAATCAGTCAATCCNAAATGAAAGAAGACTCCCTTGGGGGTGATAATACATTCTTGAGGGTGCCCCACCTCCCTTTAATTGCATATTGTGTCTCATCTTTTCCTTGTAAATAGTGTTTTTAAGTCAGTGGAAGCCTGTGCTTGAAAATGTGCTTTTCTTTTTCGTTTTCTAGGATGGGTTTGTGGAGTTCTTCCATGTAGAGGACCTAGAAGTCGGCATCAGAAATGTGCTGCTGGCTTTTGCGGGTGTTGCCGGAGTAGGAGCTGGTTTGGCATATCTAATAAGATAGCCTTTTAAGTGCAATAATTGATTCTTCAGCCACCAAACAGCCACCAAAGTCACCACCACGTTTTTATGAAGTTGGACGTCAGGCTGTGCAGGCCATCACCTAGCGATGGATAAAACCAAGTGACAGGAGGATTGTGGCTACCAGTAATAAACATATGAGAAAAGTAATTTCCCTTGAAGAGTCAGTATATGAAAGAAGCTGAGTTCCATTTCAGCAACAGGCAACCTCTGGGAAGCTATGGAGATGGACATTTTAGTGAAGACGGTAGAGTGGAAAGACTTAACCTCTCCTAGAACAGGAAATTGGCCAGTGGACAGGCTAGTCATAGACACACCCACTCAATTCATAAACTTCTATAGTGTTAAAATAGAAGCACTAACAACACCAGTGGGATATGTAAAATTTAAGCTGCAAGTGATAGAACTATGACAGGAAGCCTCAGTACCGTGCAGCAGAGTGTGAAGGGAAGCTTTTTCCTCTGTAGTTAGCTTTCCCAGGTGGGATTCTTCAGTAGACCAGATGCTAAGGATGTTTATACCTGTTCTACTTGGAGGGATTCTTATTTGCCTAATGTCAAGGCCAGCAGTACTGAAAGTTTGAATAGAATTACAAATTTGGAATGTTCAATTTTGAAAAGTTTGTATTTATCTGTAAAAATTGTTTATATTTTTGGAAATTAGTATTAATCAAAAAGAAGATAAAACAAAATTTTACTTTCATTTTTTCATACCCTTAAATTCCATTTCTATAGTTAACCTGTTTCTTACAGCTTTTCTATTCTAATCTTTGTTCTAGTCAGTACTAGATTGTATACAGAACTAGCTGATGTAATTGTATGCAACCTGGTGTAGTACAACAATTCTGATAACTATGCAGGCTTTAATTTTCCTATCTTGATTTGGGTAAGTATTTCTTAAACTGCTGTTTGGGGTTTTTTTAACCTGGGACTGAGAAATTAATGGAAATTAATCCTTTCACTTTGTTACACCTGGGTTTTCAATAATTGAGTCAAAGTTTTAAGGTTTATTTTGGGGGGTGGAACACACAGGCTGATGACTTTCAGATGATGGGCTCTGATTGGGCAACTACTTATTTTGTGTTCCTTCCATTTAACCTAATTTAACTGGTGCAATTTAAACTGAGTTTATGAGCTCATCTTCAAAGCTTTTGCTAAAAGATTTTCAGCTGTTCAAAATGGGACTTGTAAGGAATATGTATAAAAAGATCATATCAGGTGGATGAGAGACACTTGACCCCTATTTGCTTAATAAATTGTACAATAATGGCTTGGCAAAGCAAGCTGTAGTCTAACCATGGTGCTATTATTAGGCTTGCTTGTTAAAACACAGGTCTAAGCCTAGCCTGTGAATAANAAAAGATCATATCAGGTGGATGAGAGACACTTGACCCCTATTTGCTTAATAAATTGTACAATAATGGCTTGGCAAAGCAAGCTGTAGTCTAACCATGGTGCTATTATTAGGCTTGCTTGTTAAAACACAGGTCTAAGCCTAGCCTGTGAATAAAACAAATACTTCATTTTTATTAATGATTCTTGAACTTTGTTTATTTCCTATCCTTCCTTAAAATATTTGCTGCTTATTCTGCTCCCTCTACACATATTTATATTAGTCCCTACAAATTTACCTTGCCATTCCTGAACTCTTATTAGCCCTTTTAGTTTTTGGCATTAGGAACCTAAGTGACTGCCCATGGAGTCCACCGACCTTCCTCATTTTTGAATTTTATCTTAGGAGATGGCAGTACAGTGGATGCTGACAGTAACAGTCATGAGGTGAGAAGAGTCCCTTCTTGTACTAGTGTCTTACTGAGTGTTGCTTAACTCTGGGGAGAAATTTTCAAAAGTCCCCTTAGGGATTTTCAGAGAAGGGGACAACTTTTTAGGTGATTTTCTCTAGGTACCTTTGTATTTGAATATGCTCACTTAAAATTGATGGGCTCTTTTGTTAAACCTCAAAGTTATATAAAAGTTACTAGTAAACCGAAGAAAACTACAGTGGAACCAGAATCATTTGAAAACTTGAGCCTCTGAATGTGACCTTTAGTTTGTAGACTCCAGACGAAAATAGACATGAATAAAATGACTAAGAATGTAATAAGGGAACAATTGCCCTGCCTGCCCATCTCTAAGCCTTAAGGTCATCTAGCTAGAGCTATTTTTTTATCTGTGTATTTATCATTGTTGATCAGAATCCACTTATTTATATCATGTCTATCTCTAAGGACCTAAAAGCACTTTATATAGTTAATTAATCTTAAGATCTAGTTAAGGTGACTGAAAGGCCTGTCTCCCCATAGCCAGTTGTGGAAATAAGCACAGAGATGTAAATTGATGGAATTTAGGAGCCCCATTTCCACTTTACTAGGTGTGAGTGCTGAAATGTAAAGGAGGATCTAAAATTGATACTTTGCAGCAGCTGGCAATGAGGGTTTAGGGAGCCCAAGTGGTTTGGGGCAAGGTGAGTGCTTCTGTAGGGAGAAGAGGCATATGTTGTAGGTGCTGACTACATATGTGCAGGCAGATCCTCCACGATGGAAAGGGAGGGGCTGCTTGGAAAGATCTGATGCTTCTCTCAGGGAAAACCCTGCAGTCCTTTAGTGTTGTCTGTATACATTCTGTTGGGGGTGAACACCTTGGTTCTGGTTAAAACAGCTAGTGCTGTTGACAGCTGTGCCAAGAAGGGTTAGGACCAACAAACTAATGTGGGCTATAAAATGTAGTGTGTTTCCCTAACTTCCTGGTTTTCCTGAGAAGAAAATAAATATTTTATTCAAATGCAAGGTGTGGTATGGGTGTTTTCTAATCAATGCTTGTTTTCCTTCCCCCTCTTAGGCAAGCATCTGAGGGAAGTCAGCTGAGCAAATAAGTACAGTCTAGGTGAATTAACCAGCAAAAGCTCCATAAAGCTGATTTGCCTTAGAGTGAAGGTCAGTTCCCTTTAGAATAACTCCTTTCATTCAAATTAGAGGTGTTGGGCTTTTAATTACATGTATTACTGTTGTACTTTGGAGCAGTTCCTGTACATTTTAATATAAAAATCAATACCCTGTCCTGGTTTCTTTTAACCACGAGATGTTGGTATAACTTGAAAGTAAGGAGGTTCATAATAGCAGTTATTGTATCACTCAATCTCTCTCAACCTTTTGAGATGATTGAAGGAGCTAGAAGAATTAACACCCAAAGTTAAGAATTTTGATAAGGTGGTTGGTACTAATGTTTCAGTACTTTTCCCATTTCTTCCCAAAAAGGAGGTATGAATTAGCAAGTCAACTTCAGGAGCACTGTCCTGTCTTTATTTCAGTTACCTTGAAAGAGAGTGGAGTCACCATGGAAACGTGCAAATATGGAGTTTGCATTTTGGTTTTAAGCCCTAACCACAAAATACTAATCATGCAAACCGGATTCTGTGCTTCCCCCACTTCTTGTTACGTACATCTGGCAGCTCCTCTTTATGAAGCCTTACTGCCAAAAGATGGTAGTTTACGAAGAAAACTTTTTTACAACTGAACTCTCATACAGAGGTGTGCAGGGAGAGTTAGCAAAGGACATGAGAGCCCAAGTCACGATCAGTGTCAAGTTCTGCTGAACAATATTGTTTCTCCCATTGCTATGTTGCTATCCGAAGCTATTTCTGTGGCAGTATTCCTTAGTTTAACACGTTATAAACTTGGGTCAAATGGTAACCAGTAATATGAGTCACTCGGAGTCAATCGACACTTGCTTCATTTAAACAACACTAGGCTTGTTCTTTCAGTTCCTGTTTTGTGACTTGAGTACCAGCTCTTCATACTGTTTCAGAACACTGTTCTTAAAGCAGTTGTGACAGCTGGAGGGTTTTATAAAAGTTAAAGTGTAATAACTTGCCAACTGGTGTGTAGCATGGCTCCAGCCTAATGCCCAGAGCACAGACCATTAATTCCTGGAGTTCAAGATGATCAGCTGAGTCAGTCTTAATTTATCCTAGTTCTTTTTGGCCCTACTTGTTCAATGATTACAGAACTTTATCTTCTGGAACCCTCCCACACTGTTCAAAGGCTTCTCAGTTTAAAGATTTGAAGCTTGACTCTCTTTCTTTAGTTTCAAAGTTACAGTGTTATCTTAGTTATGTGAAGCATGTGGAAAGATGGGGGTTGGGAATCTGCCTCCAGGCAGATGGAACAGAACTCTTGAAATATCATGTTCTTTAACTGGTAATTCTTGTGAAGTGGGGGGAAAAAAATACATATGGCAGGCTTTTGTTCCCAGCTATACCTGGTATCTCTGGCAGTTCATTTCTGTACCTGTATAGAAAAATAATTCTTGTCTGTTGTGAAATGTGTTTGAGCCAAGAGTACTGCTATGGATTTTACCCTTTCCGAGTATCTGTTTCCATGGCTTGTTTCTCCCTTTGGGTTTCTGTATTTTTACCAGTTTAGCTTCTCTTCCTCATCCCCTGATTAGGTTACCTTGCTAAGAATGTTTCAATACTGCAATGACCTGGGACTTTTTGTTTTGACCTGAAATATTTAATGAGCTCAAGGCAGCCAGATGTTTGAGATTTGTCCATCACCTGGCAGGGGGCTGCTTACTGTGCACCATGTACTTTAGGATGCTGGAGTTAGGAAGACTAACTCTTCCCCTCAATCAAAATTGACAAGGAAGGAGTGGGAGGTTGGGGGCAAGTAGATGTAAGCTTTTATATGTAGAATGGATTAAAAGTAAAACACCTCGGGAACACTGGAAACTTCACAGCCAAATGCACGGTGAACTTTGGGTCCTGGATGAGGGGAAAAACGCTATAAAGGACTTGAACAGTTGGAGAAATTTTAATATAAGCAATATGTTAGGTAGTACTGATCAGTGTTAAATTTTTGAGTGTTTTAATTATATTGTGGTTATGTAAGAGAATGTCCTTGTTCTCAGGACATACATCTGAAGAATTTATCCACAACAAATCCATGGAAAGAAAGCAACTGTAGCACTGGTAAAGTTCACAGTCTAGTCAAAGTGATAACAGATAAAAGTAATTAAGAGTACAGTGCACATGGTGCTTAATGGTATTGTAAAATATATATATAGTGAAACAAGGGCTGGGACAAGGCAGGGAACATTTGAAACTGGACCTTAAAGTAAATAGAAAATGTGCACAAAAGTGTAGAACAGGGAAAGAACCTCTAGTGGCGGCTATGAAAAGAAGAATTGTAGATAGTTTTTTTTTTTTTACTCATTTCATCTTCCCTCCCTGTCTTCCTTCACCCTGCATGGCCAGGGAATACAGAATCTCTTCAGTTTCTTCCATTTAGGGCCTTATATAGAAGTATTGGAGAACACTGGTGGAAAAAGAAAAAAGAGGTCTCTGGTTTTAGAAGTATGAATTTGGTGTAAATGACATACAGCTGAGTGGATTGGGTTTATCTGGGAAGTGAAGAAGACAGACTTGGTTGCTTCCTCTATCTTGTTAAAAGTGGCAGTCTTGAACACAAAACCCAAGGATCATAGTCATCACTGACTGGATCCTGGTGTAGGAGCTGCCTTTGGCAGACCTGCTTTGCTTTGAATGAAGTTTTCTTAAGAGCACCACCTAAGTTGGTTCACTCACACATTCACCAGCTATCTTCACCCACTCAGGTTCACATAGGGAAAGGAAAATAAAGAACAGCCCCCAAAAGTCATTTAAATGGACCCCAAGAAACTGAATGATGGCGCCACTCTCCCTAATCCTGTTCCCGTGGGAGACTCGATTATAGCTATTCCCATCCTGGCTCAAAAACCAGTTTGCTCTGACTGCCCAGACTTCCCCACAGGCTGCATTCTTGCCCATGAGCTCATTGTTTTGGCTTCTCTGCCTGTGTAAATCCACAGACTGCCAGAAGTCTCAGTCCCAGCCCCCTAGCTAGCTGAAGCTGCATTCCATTCAGAATTTCACCACCCCCACTGNGTTTGCTCTGACTGCCCAGACTTCCCCACAGGCTGCATTCTTGCCCATGAGCTCATTGTTTTGGCTTCTCTGCCTGTGTAAATCCACAGACTGCCAGAAGTCTCAGTCCCAGCCCCCTAGCTAGCTGAAGCTGCATTCCATTCAGAATTTCACCACCCCCACTGGTCACATGCGTGTGTTTATTCAGGTTATCCTGGAACAAGGTGTGCTGGGAAAGCCAAGGAAAACTGCTGGATTTCTACCTTAATTAGATGAGCTTCCACTTCAAGAAATGCCTTCAACTCTGTGCCCCTAAAAACAATCTATTTTCCAGTTCAGTAGGAGACGCTGGTTTCAAAAACTGCTGCACATTTCATAGACAGGCCTACAGGGCTGGTATGACTCAGGTGTTCAGATTTGGGAATGGGTCGGGGGGGTGGGGTGCTAGGTAGGGATTTTCCCTTAGAAACACTGGTGGGGACAGGGCGGGGGGACAGCTGGGCTACTGCAAGCAGCATCTGTTTCACTGCTTTGTAGATTTCCTTCGGCCGTGAATGCCCAGATCTAAGGCAAGGTGGGGCTGAAGGGTAATGGGAAGGGCATTTCTCTTTGTAAAGTTTGGAGTTAACACTGTATGCCCAAGCTGTGTGCTCCTTTCCTCTCTACTCTTCATCGGTGGTTTTGTTTTTTAAAAAGCCAAAAACAAAACTGCAGACTGACACTGGGGGAGGTGACATTTTTTTCATTTCTCAGAAATCCTCCATGAGGCAGAGTAGAGAAACAGAAACAGGGAAACAACTTCATGTTGAAATGACGTGAGGTTTTGTCTGTGTGCATGTTTTGAAATGAGGTGGCTTGTTTGCAGCTCTAAGGAAGAGCAGCTCTGCAGAGGAGCCTGGTAATGGCAGAGGAGTAGCTGGCTACCTGCTGATTTGCCCCTTTCTCTCAAAGTTTGGTCGTTGTGGTCAGATCTGAAACAGGGTAGAGGTTCTGTACCCTGTTTTCCCCCTCATGAACCATAAGGATCAATCCATTTCACTCAATGCTGTTATACAAAGTAAGGATTTGGTCAGCAATCCCAGAAGTAGGTTATTTTTAAAAAGCAATGCAGCTGAGTTGCTTTTCAATACAGAACACATCAACACAACTTTGAAAAAGTTTGTCCTGGGGATGGAAAATGTGACTCAATTAGTAATACATAACCCTTTGTTTGCATGATAGTTTATCTTACACAAAGATGATGTATATTTAATTATTTCATGGGGCTTAAACACTGAATATATTTGAATCAATTCCTCGAAACTTTAAGTTAAAAAATGAAATTTAGACAGGATTTGCCTGAAATGCAGCAAAATCATGAAAGACATTTGAAAACAAGAGAAACAGTTTATCCTACCCAAGTTCAGATCACTGCGACCCAGTAACTATTTTGATAAAGTGTGTGCTCTATGGGAATGAAATTGAATAACAGATCAAAGGAATTAAAGTTTAAAGTGAAAATACTAGGTCTCAGGGCTTAATTTTCTCCCCTGTAAACTATATTTGGAAGGAATGATGCTGAAGCTGAAGCTCCAGTACTTTGGCCACCTCATGCAAAGAGTTGACTCATTGGAAAAGACTCTGATGCTGGGAGGGATTGGGGGCAGGAGGAGAAGGGGACGACAGAGGATGAGATGGCTGGATGGCATCACTGATTCGATGAACGTGAGTCTGAGTGAACTCCGGGAGTTGGTGATGGACAGGGAGGCCTGGCGTACTGTGATTCATGGGGTCGCAAAGAGTCAGATGTAACTGAACTGAAAACTATATTTGTCTTTCCGATCTTATTATTGCAAAGATTCAAAGAGAGAGTAGAAGGCTTCCCTGGTGGTCCCGAGGTTGAGAATCCATCTGCCACTGCAGGAGACATGAGTTTGATCCCTGATCTGGGAAGATCCTTTACGCTGTGGAGCCGCCAAGCCCGTGCACCCCGACTACTGAGCCTCTGTTCTAGAACTTCAGAGCTGCAGCAAGAGAAGCTACTGAAATGAGAAGCCTGTGCAGCAACAAACACCAAGCATAGCCATAAATAAATAATTTTTAAAGAGAATACACACAAGTGCTTTAAAAACAAACGTAAGGGATTTGGGGAAATGTCCCATAAGGACTAACTCTTGACCATGTCCAAGTCATTAAATTCCCAGGGAAAAACCACTAAGAAGCTGGTATCAATAAATAGGAGATCAAATTAAAAGGGTCTGCAGCTGTATTTTGAAGCAGAGGGGACACAAACAGGATTTTCTGTGCCTGGGCATTGTGGGAGTTCAACCAGATGGCAGAAATCCCAGGGGTAGGTTAGCGCCCTACCAAATCTTCCCTATTGCTTATTTCTGTGTAGGTCAAAAGCTAAGAATGGGGGCGGAGGGGGGTAGCTTCCCTGGTTTGTTGTTTTTTGTTGTTTCCTGGTAGTTCAGTGGTTAAGAATCTGCCTTGCAGTGCAGGGAATACCAGTCCATCCCTGGTCTGGAAAGATCCCACACGCCTCAGGGCAAATAAGCCTGTCCACCACAAGTACTGAGCCCAGACCCTAGAGCCCATGAGCTGCAACTGCTGAGCCTGCATTCCTAGAGCCCGTGCTCTCCATCAAGAGAAGCCCTCGCAATGAGAAGCCTCTGCACGTCAACTGGACAGGAGCCCCCGCTCGCTGCAACCAGAGAAGGCCCAAGAGCAGCAACAAAAACCCAGCACAGCCAAAAATAAATAATTTTTAAAAAGAGCTAAGAACAGTTTTTGCCTTTTTAATTGGTTGGGAAAAATTTGTGACTTTAAAATTACATGCAATTAAAATTTCAGTGTCAAAGTTTGGGACAGCCCTCTTGGTAAAGATCCCGCCTGCCAATGCAGGGGACATAAGAGAGGTGGGTTCAATCCCTGGATTGGATCAGATCCCTTGGTGGAAGAAACGGCAACCCATTCCAGTATTCTTGCCTGGGGAACCTTATGCACAAAGGGGCCTGGTGGGCCACACAGCATGGGGCTGCAAAGGGTCGGGCACAACTGAAGTGACTTAGCAGTGGTTGACCGAGTAAAGAATCTGCCTGCAATGCCGGACACACAGGAGATGCAGGTTTGATCCCTGGGTCGAGACGATCCCCTGGAGGAGGAAATGGCAACTCACCCTAGTATTCTTGCCTGAAAAATCTCATGGAAGAGTCTGGTAGGCTATAGTCCAAAGGGTCACAGAAAATCCAACACGACTGAGCGACTAAACACACCTCAAAGGACCTTAGTATTGAGTAAAATCACGTTTGGGGGTGGGGGGGTTCCCTGGTGGTTCCCGACGGTAAAGACTACCTGCAATACAGGAGACACAGGAGATGCTGATTCAGTCCCTGGATTGGGAAGATCCCCTGGAGAAGGGAATGGCTGTCTACTTCAGTATTCTTGTCTGAATAATTCCATGGACAGAGGAGCCCAGTGGGCTAGTCTGTAGGGTCACAAAGAGTCACAACTGAGTGATAACAAAGTTTGAAGGAAACAAAGTCATGACCATTTGTTCACAAATTATGTAGGGCTACTTTTATGCTACAACAGCAGAGTCAAGGGTTGCAGCAGAGATTGATGGCCTGCAAAATTGAAAATATTTATACTCTCTGGTTTTATATATATTTTTTAATACACCTTGCAGCATGGGGAATCTTTGTTCCTCAACCAGGGATAAACCCACACCTCCTACATTGGAAGTGTGGAATCTTAACCACTGGCCCACCAGGGAAGTCAGATTTTTGGTACTTTAGAAAGAGGTTGCCCTCTCCTCTACCTGAGCTAAAAAGGAGTCAGGATGTTATGAAAGAGTCAGGCAACCAAGAATCAGCAAGGGGAGGGAGGAAGAAATGAAAGAAGGGGTCTGGTCCTAGGGCAGATTAACTCTGCCCCCTCCCATCAAGGGCAAGGTCATTGCCACATTGCTTTTTATTCTAGGGAAACCAGGGACACACGCATCCTCCTTTTTAGGAGTAACCTCAGCCTCTCACCCCCTTTCTTTTCCTTCTCACTCCAGGTTCTGTAGAGCTCTTAAGATTCAGGAAAGGATCAGAGGAGTACAACACATAGACATACATCCCAACTCCAACCTGGAACCTTCCTGAAATTGAACCCATTTCTTCAATACTGAGATTCTTTGCCAGGACATTCAAACACAGCTCTCTGGTGCTCACTGAAAAAGTGCTTTGGTCTCTCTAGTCCCTAGCCATCTCTGCGCCTCCCCTTCAGCTGATGTAGCTGATTGATTCCCTAGGTTCTGACTGCCATGGCTCACGCATACCTTGTTTTGGACTAACTTGGTGCATTACTCCCTCCAATCCTTTCTAGGGTCTGACCTCAGCCATGAAACACCCTCCTCTAGAGTTTTCTCCAGTCTCCAGGGTCAAGGAGCCCGAGGTCAGATTGAAGATTTGTACTATCTAGTTTGGTTAACCCAAACTGTTTATCTCTCTTGTTGACAGACTTAGTCTTAGGTACTTTCCTGAGGCTTTCTACTTCCTGTAGAAGGTGCCTCCCACCCTTTATAGCTGACATCTCTTCATCACCTGCCTGTGACAAATAAGCCCCCCCTCTGCTCTAACTTCCCCACCCAGCTGACTCCCAGAACAGAGATGATGGGTTTCAGGGATGCTGGTCGGAGAGAGGGTGGGAATGTGGGAATCCCCACCCCCACTCCACCTCCAAATTATAATCTCTAGCCTGATTCTCCATGCTTTAAGAAGAGGTTTTCCTGATTCAGTTTACTCTGGTGGGGGAGGGTGTTAAGTTCAAATGAAGTCCTTATTGGTAAAACTGGGGAGAAGGGAAAAGCAGAAAATGAAAGAGGATCTGGTTGGAGAGAACCTGGAAAGGGATTAACAGTTGCTTGCATTTTATTCTCACTCTCCTCCCTCTGTTCTGCAGGTCTGTCTAGATCCTGCCTCAAGGGCTCTTGAGAGAGGATTTCTTAAGACCCTCTGAGACACTCATGGCATCACGTGGGTCAGCACCTGGGCCCTTGTGCTGGGCTTCACTTCTAGTTACCACAGAGGTTGAATCTGGACCAGTGAAAAGTACAGGTCTCTTCAGACCCACCCCTGCAGCTGTGAGCACCTGCTTGCAGGGAGGCCCCCAGTTGGGGAAGTCTAGAAGCTAAATTTAGTCTGAAGGCTGAAGCGTAATTGGGTGGGTGATTACCCTGGGGAAGCNCTGCAGGGCCTGCGGTCAGCCAGGACCCTCTGCCTCTGACCAAGGCTTCGTTTGGGTCTCAGGTGACTGGGGCTCCCTCATTAGCCATTCTGTGCCCAGACTCTCTCCATCTGGGCTCCAAGCGCTGTTCCCCTTCCCACCCTTCATTCTCATCTCACACAGCTTGCTTAGGTGGCCTGTACAGCTGGGTTCCCGTGAGGACAATGAAGAGCCTGTTTCTCATTTGTCATAATCATCTTTAATAAAAATAAATTAGTTCTGGAATAGGAACCATTTTAGGAGGTGGGGAGCAGAAGCAGGGGCTAGGATGTCTTATTCTAAACTTGCTCTTTTCCATCCTCTGCCCAGCTGGTCTCTGCTTTGGGAGACAGTCTCTCTTCCTGGAGGGCAATCGCTCACCTCCACCCCTCATTAGCTATGAGAGGGAGGGACAGAGACTAGGTAAAGGGAGAAGGGGTCAGAGGACAAAAGGATGGTTTAGATGATACATGGCCTGAACAGGAGAAATGAGGTTAGGACACAAAATTGGGATTAATGTGGAGGCCAGACTCTAAGTAGCTCGGATTCCCACAGAGCTGCAAACTTGCTTTCCTCTCATCCCAGAAAACTCTCTGGGAAACAGGCATCATCCCCTCCCGGGGGACTGTGTAACTTCTTTTTGAGAAGTGATACAGATGTATGGACGCACACACGTCCATACGGGCCCATACACATTTGGGTGCATGTGTGCACACACACCATCACACCCCACACAGGCACAGACCCAGCCACACATCTTGATGGTCACTGTCCATCATCTTGCCAACTTCCATCACCCTGGGGGACGTCTCTAGTGAGACCAGGACAGGCTGGAGAGCCAGAGAATACAGAGTGGGATGATTGAGGGGTGACTGATGGTGGCATGAGAAAACCACAAGGAGAGGGTCTCCTAGACCCATTTCAGGCGGGCTTTGGGGAAGACCGCTCCAGGACATGGGCACAAGAGCGGCAACAGGTGGCTGTGTAGTAGGGATAGACGCAGAGCCGGGCCTGCACCACCAGGGGGCAGTGTGGAGAGTTGTCCTTGCATTGGTCATCTGGGGACAGAGGAGGCCATTGGGCACAAGAAGTCACCAAGATCCATCCCGCTGGAGGCGTGCTGCCCACTCCCACTCATCCTTCCTAATCTCCACCCACACTTCAGCTAACTCGCTCTACAGGGGTTGGGGGAGAGGGAGCTCTTTACCAGGGCGCTGGCTGCAGGGCTGGCTGTTACAGGATCGTTTCCTGGCGGGCCGCAGGTGAAGAGGGCATCGGACGCTGAGGGTCTGATTGGCAGTCAGGCACTGGACCTCCCTTGTCTGCACGCCACCCTGGCAGGAGCGAGAACACTGGGGAGACCCCAGCTATCAAATCAGACCTCTGCTGTGCTCCAGGCTCCTCCTGCACCCCAGGCCTCCTCCTCAGAGGAGCAGTTGAGGGCCTCTCCTGGAGCATTATGAACCCCCACGCAGAGGGGCCCACCTCTCCTCCCAGTCTAGGCAGGGGGACAAGTTAAACTGCCCCTGGCCTTAGCTAGGGGGCACAGAGGGATGTCCAAGGAGAGAAGCCTCTCCTCTCCTCGTAGTCCACACTGGGGAGGGCAGGGGAGCCAGGCACTCACCGGACTCCAGGGTGTAGAAAACCACCGGTCCTGGCAGTCCTGCCCTTGACAGGGCTGCAGGGNGGACAAGTTAAACTGCCCCTGGCCTTAGCTAGGGGGCACAGAGGGATGTCCAAGGAGAGAAGCCTCTCCTCTCCTCGTAGTCCACACTGGGGAGGGCAGGGGAGCCAGGCACTCACCGGACTCCAGGGTGTAGAAAACCACCGGTCCTGGCAGTCCTGCCCTTGACAGGGCTGCAGGGAAGGGGGCCTGGGAAGGTGGGAACAGTTGCTAGGGGAAGTCACGTTGAACTCAGCCCCCAGCTTGGACACACAGATGACATCTCTACGCTGCGTGCCAGAGCCGCACTCTGAGGAGCACTGACAGAGGAGACAGGGAGGGAGAGCAGGATGACTCCTACCTCCTCGTCCCTGGGAATCCCACCCGCGGGCCCCTCCCAGGCGCTCAGCTCACCTCCGTCCAGGGCCCAGTGTACCAGCACCACGACACCTCACAGGGCCCCAAGCTGCAGGCACGCATGTCAGGGGGCCGGCTTCCAGGAGCACAGGTCTGCTCACCAGCTCCTGTCCCTGCTTCCTCCTGGCTTATCCCATGGGCCTCCCCACTCCCAAGGCAGACCACAGAACGTCTCTGGATTCCTGTCCCACACTCCGCTGAGCACTGTTGGGAAGCAGAGTGTGAAGGGGGATGGGGTGACGTGAGGGAGGGGTGGGGGGGGGTCAAAGACAGACACCTCCTGGATCTGGGATTAGGGAATGCCCTGGGGGACTTTTGTCAGGCAGGGTTCAGGATGTTAGTGTAACTTTTTCTCCAAGTTCCCAACATTGGCAGTGTCTAGCACACAGCAGGTGCTTGCCCAGTCAATGTTTATGCAACTGTGTTGGGAAAACACGTTGTGGGAGATGGGGGGCACTAGGGATGTTGGGGCTCAGCAGAGGGGGGGCCCACCTTGGAGCTCCAGTCGCTGTGGAACCAGGCCGTGGTGCAAGGCCCCATGTCACAGGCCTCTCTGCTGGGGGGCCGCGGGGGCCCTGAGGCGCACTCCTGCTCACTCACTTCATCCCCGTTGTTGCCGACACAGCGGACCTGCCGGCTCCTCTGGCCACGCCCGCATCGCACAGAGCACTGAGGGGACGAGGGGCACGGAGGGCTGGGCTTCCCTGGCTTCCTCACCGTCTTCCCTCTCTGGGGCTTCTGAACCAGGATGGGCCTCTGATGCCTGGTTCAGAGGTTACAGGGCTTCATGGGCTGAGGAGCAGGCTGAGTACAGGGCATGTCTTAGCTGCTTTACAGTTGGAGGCTCATATGAGATCTCATTTGTAAAAGTTTCTAGTGATTAATACAGAGTTGGGAAAACCACGGCTCTAGCTCACGGGTGCCCACACCTCCAGCATCCTCCCTGTCTGAGAGCCTCCTTGCCCGGGGCCACTCACCTGGCTCCAGGGCGAGCGAACCTCCCAATGGCCGCAGAGGCGCAGCTGGCAGGGCTGGGTGATGTTGGGCCGGGGCAGGTGCCCACAGCGCTCCGGGGGCACTGAGGAGCCGCCACCGCCAAACTCCTGCCGGCAGCGCAGCTGACGGTGCTGGGTGCCGGGCCCACACGAACGGCTGCAGGACGTCCACTCGCCGGCCTCCCAGCTGTGGGCAGAGGCAGGGAGGGGACAGAGACACAGATGGCAAAAACAGATATGTGCGGCTGCCATGTTCGGGAAAGGGGGCAACAGACTGGGAGTGGGGACCTGTCAGAGGCAAGTGGGCTTATTTAACATTTGGAGTCTGGGATCCCTTGTGGGGCTCAGGGTTGTCTTGCGGTGGCTCAGATGGTAAAGAATCTGCCTGCAATGCAGGAGACAAAGGTTCGATCCCAGGGTCGGGAAGATCCCCAGGTCAGGAAGATCCTCTGGGAGAAGGGAATGGCAACCCACTCCAGTATTCCTGCCTGGGAAATCCCATGGACTGATTGGCTACAGCCCATGGGGTCAAAAAGAGTTGGACAGGACTAAGCGACTAACACACACACACACACACATACCACACACATCCTCAGCTGTATAAGAAACTAAGAATGTAGCCAGGAGACCCTGTATTGAGTGCAGAGTCCAAGTGAGATCCTACGGGTGCAAGGATGGGTCTCCAAGGGACAACTGTTGTGTCCCTAGGACCCTAGCCCTCCCATGGGGCACACTCACTATGGTGGGCATGGGGGGCCGTGGCAGGGCTCCTGGGAGGCTGGGGGCCTGGCACCCATGGCACAGCTGCGTTCATCCAGCTCGTCTCCTGACTCTCGAGAAATGCAGAGGAAGATGGGGCGCCAAACACCTGAAGGGGGATAAAGGGAAGCCCGGGAAGGTGGGATGGCTCGGTATCCAGTGTCAGTGGGTCCCAGGCACTGAAGTCTGAGTTGGCACAGAGTCAAGGTGTTATGCACGCCCAGGGCAGGGGATCAGGAATGCCAACTCAGGAATATGGGCCAAGGGGGCTGGTGTGTGAAGTCTCACCTTTCCCACAGGATGCCGAGCACTCCGAATGTCCCACTCGTTTCCAGTATCCGGCTGGAGACCCCAGGGGTGTCCTGGGAGGGGGTGGGGCAGGCATCTGGGGGATCCTCACCTGCCGCTGGAGGGTGCCTGGGGTGCGGGCAGGGCGGGGTGCTGAAACAGGAGGGGGCTCTACCCTCAAAATCTCTGTGCGGAGAGAGTTGAGAAGACAAATCAGATGGGCCTCCTCATGCTCAGCTTCACCCCACCTCCTAAGTCTAGGAGTCAAAGTCTTACCAGGCTGGAGTTGAGGAACACGAGGCTCTGCAGTGGGGTTCTCAAGGTTCGGGGGAGGGGAAGAGATGACATACTGATAGAAAACACCTGGATTTTCCTCCTGAAAGATCATCTGGGGAGAGAAAGAGAAGGTAATGAATGTTCGGGGATGGCCAGAGGGTATCTGCCAGCCTTCTGCCCATCCTGAGACCCACAGCTTCCCCTCAGAGGAAAGGCCTCCCGCAGTGGTGCGGCCTCCCCAGGCCCAGGCCCAGGCCCCTCACTCACATAGACATCCACGGGCTGGGTGGTGGGGCCTTCTGCGGACAGACTCTCCCCAGCGCCCTCCTCCCGGGGAGGACGGTTGTACCGGAAGACAGTCCCGTCGGCGGTATAGGACCCAGGGGGATCCACAGCCCAGTTTCCATTGATGATGGACCGGCCCCCAGGACCTCGAAGTGCTGGAGGTGGCAGATCAGGACACATGAGGTCATCCTGTCCTCCTCTCCTCTCACTTCCCTGCTGGAGGGGAACCCACATACCCCCCAACCTGCACCCTCCCCCATGCTCCTGTGGCTTCCTCATTGCCCCCACCTGGGAAGGAGAGGGAGGGGAGCCCTGACTTCACTGGTGGCTTGTTTCCTATGCTGAATGGGGGTGTGCCAGGCAGAACCAACTGACCAGGGGTGGAGCGGGGACCTAAGACTCCGGGGAGCTCAGGGACTCACCAAGGTAGTTGGAGCTGGGCCGGAGCTGGGCGATCTGGAGTCGGGAGGCCCCGGCAGGAATGGATAAGATCTTCTGATAACCCAGAGGGCCACCCCGCCCTGTGAGGTTCCCCGAGACGAGGCGACAGGTAGAATCATCACCCCCACAGACGCCACAGCCATCTGGATGCCGGCCAGAGCCGAGGATGCCATCACAGCCAGGGCTCTGGGAGAAAGGAGAGTGAGGCAGAGGCTGCTAGAAGCCAGACATCACTTCGCACCCTGGCCTGGGCTTCTTGGAGCCTTCAGCTCACCACGGGTCTCGACCTTTGCTGTACAAGTGAGACTGTTTCTTTGTCAGCACCCGCGTTCCCAGCTAGCCTCCAGGAAGCTTGGACGGGCCCAGGGGGTCTTTCCCGCTGTTCACATCTTTTGCTCAGCCTCACTTGGCAGGTAAGAACCCTCCTCTTTGCCATCTCAGCCTGGTGTTTCGTCATTGTGGTAACGAACAAGGAGGCTCTCTCGGTGTGCGTGTAGTAGTTACTAACACTGCCCCTCTCCCCAGGCATGTTCCCCCTCTTCCCTCACCAGACAGCGTCCAGCCACACAGATGTCCAGGGCTCCAGGCTGACACAGGGTCCCGTCCTGGACCTTCTGGGTGTGACGGACGTAGAAGCGGAAGCCACGGGGACGGCAGTTCAGCTCACAGCGCTGAGAACCCTGAACTAAGAGACGGTAGATGGGTGGTTAGCTGGGTTCCCTGGCAGGAGATCAGTTGGCAAAGACTCCAGGCCCCTGAGAACAGCCCTTATGTTGGCAATAAGGCATCCTGAGGTTGCTGGGGGCCCTGTCGTTGAAGGCAACACAACAATTCTGAAAGGTCAGTTTGAGGGTCACACAAAACTCAAGTCAGATCAGCTGGGATCACTGAGACCAGCAAAAGGGCGGGCAACTCTGAAGAGGTACCTGAAACTATGACTATGGGAGTTCAGAGCTCAGGAGGGCTTGTCTTAGTACAGGGTGACACAGGCCTAAAATCCACAGGATGGTAACTTGGGACAAAGTGATGTAACACGGTCCAGGGTCAGTGGCACACACCCAGCCAGCTGTCACCACTGCACAGGACCTCTCTGCCCATGCCCGGCCCCTGTCATGTCCACTCCACCTCCTGGACGGGCTTCTTCCCAGAGGAGGTCCGCTGAAGCGCACCCCTGAACGCAGCCCTCTCCCAGCCCGCCTCCTCGGCTGACCATCCACATCTGACTGCAGCGGCCCTGTCTGAAACCCCCACCCCTTTCTGGGCCTGTTCTGTCTCTTTACCCCCGTTGTGGGAAATAAGAAAGACAATGATGCAAGAGAAACACAAGAGCCTACAGAGGAGACAAAGAGGGCTGAGTCTCCTTTCCCGTCATCCCCCAATCTTCAGCCCCCTGTCCCAGGGATGGCTAGAAACCTCACCTTCCGTGAAGGGCTCCCACTGGTACAGTTGGCCCATGAACTCCTGGGAGTCAAAGGCTGCACACTGCAGGGCCCGGGGGTCTGGCTGCTCAGGGGGGCAGGGCTGAGGTGGGGGATACAGAGGAGTCAAAGCTGGGGAGGAAAATGGGGGTGTGGGTCAGGGCTGGATTTGGGGGGTAGAGAGGAAGGTCAGGTCTAGGGAAGAGCTCCAAGCCCCCTGCCCTGAAGAGGTCAGATGCCAAGGCCCTTCTCCCTCAGGTCCAGATCTGACAGGCTAAGGACCCAGACTCAGGGTCAGGGAAGCAGAATTGGAAGTCTGGGAGGGGTCAAAGAAGGAACTCACCGCTTGGCTACAGGCTCTCAGCTGTTCACTCTCCCCAGAACATCTTGGGACAGGGCTACTGGGAGCAAAGAGGCTCCAGAGTGGGCTGGAGTTGGGGCCAGAGCTCAGCAGAGGCAGCCAGCCATCTGGCTGGGGAGGGGCAGACTCCATGAAGGACCCATGGAGATTCCCCCCAGGTCTCCACTGCTCCCGGCTCTGCTGGCCTCGGCCCCAAGGCACAGAAAGGAAAGGATTAGGGTGTCTGTCTGCCAGCCTGGGACTGGCCCAACCCTGGGAACTTGGCCTTCTTGGCTGAAGGGACAGGTGAAAGGAGCTACCTTCTCCTGGGGATGGGGAATGAAAGGAGGGCTCTGTGCCAGAGGCCTGGGCTCTGGGGTGTGGCCCTGTGGGGGCAGGCCTGGCTCTAGAGGGCACTGCTGTCTGAGCAGCTTCGGGGCTTGGTTCTGCTTGGGGTGGGAGGGTGTGGGCAGAAGGTTCTGTAGGAGACAGTTCTGTTTTCTGGGTGTGGTTTGCGGAAGGTGGCTCTGTTCTCGGAGTCAGGGATGGAAGATCCGAGGTTTGAGAGAGTTCAGATCTGGGTGGTCTTCGGGGATGCCTGCGGTTCCGATGGAGCGGCAAAGCAAAGGGCACCCTCCCATAGCCAAACATTCCTGGCTTGATGGGGTCTCGAACCCGGGACCTGAGAAGGTGTTGCAGACGTGGAGTCACAGCGCTGGCCATCTCCGACCCGGCCTCCCCATCCTACTTCCTAGCACCAGAGAAGCCTTTCTAAGCCCTGGATCCTTTGCTACCCTTTCCTTCATCCCAAGCCCCGCCTCTACCGCAAGGCACCACCCCTACCTCAAAGCCCCACCCCTCACCTCCTGGCTCCTTGAGTCTCCGGAGCCTCCTCTCTCCCTAATTGAGAAGCAAGACCTCTAAAGGGACCACCTCTTCCTCGAGGCGGTGGCCTGTATAGGGGAAGGGTTTCTCGGGAAGTCTGCGGTCTGGTGCCTTGACCCCGGGGAAGCAGGGCTTCTGGATGTCTTGGGGGCCGGGGTGGAAGGGGCAGGCCCTGGTGGAGTTGAATTGTAGGGAGCTGACATGTCCGGCTCCGGCGCTGTACCCCAACTCCACAGGGCTGGGAGCAAGAGGCCCACTGGTCCCAAGGACCCCAGACCCCTTCAGGGCCCTGGCTCTCCTCGGGGGGTGTCTGAAGAGAGTGTCCAGACAACACCTAGGTAGACAAAAAGTGCAAACAAAATTAGAATGATTTTCGAGGGAACTGTACAGAAAATCTAGTCCACGCTGAGGTTTGGGGCAGTTGTTACTGACCCAAGGTCATATTCAGTAGCAGAGGTGGGACTTAAAGTGATTTGGCAAGGAGTTACGGAGTTGGAGAGGCTGGAGGGCCAAGTGTGAGAGAAAGGGGCTAGGGCTTATCAGAGGGTGGAGAAAATGCAAATGCGGTCTGGAGCCAGTGGGTAGTGGGGAGACAGAGAGATGAAAGGATCGTAACCTCTAGTCCCTGGCTCACCTCCTGATCCAGGCAGAGCTGAGGGAGGGACAGAAGCAGCATCAGACACAACCGGGGCCTGCCAACCAAAAGCAGGAGCGAAGGTATCAGACAGGAGCCTGAGGGGGTGTTACACCACGCCTCGCCCCCAGCTGGCTCCCCACATCCTGATACCAACTTCTCAGAAAACAGAAGTTACTCATCACTTCCCCCGGCCCCTCCCAGAGAGGTCCTTTCCCTTCTACAGACTAAGAGTCGGTCATTCCCTCCACCCTGGCCCCCTACCACTTACCTGCCCGCCCACTTCTCCATTGCTCCTCCCTTGATGGCCCTGGGCCCAGGGAGGAGGGGACCGGAAGTAAACACTCTACTGTGGCATCTGGGCTTCGGGTGGGGGTTGCGCTCCGTAAGGACCCAAGCCTGGTCCAGTCTCCGGAAAGCTGGGGATTGGGAGGGATGACTTCTCAGAAGGACAACTCAGAGTGAGAAGGGAGGGGTGAAGATCGGTCCATCCCTTAATGATCCTAAAGGTGAGAGGGAAAAGGAACACAGCCTTTGTCCATCTACCCAAGCTGAAGGGGTGGAGGTCTGCCCTCAGCCTCCCAGCTCAGGCACAGTCCCCTCCCTCAGCTGCAGGAACTTCTCAGCTCCTGTGTCCACCAGTGACCGTCTCTAGGCCAGCTCAGACACATGCATCTTTCTTAAGAGGGTTGAGGAGGGAGGCTCAGTGAGGACTTCTCAGACTTCCTCTCTGAGCTGCTGACTGGAAGCCCCCTGGGCTTTCCACTCCCACCTGCCTCTCAGCCTTTTCTGGCCTTCTTACCCAATAAGCTCTTTCTGGAACACTCAGACACAACTGTGCCTGTCTCAAACTTTTCAGCCAAGGGATAAATTAAATGGGCTGACGGTTTAATCTCTAGAGAAGCAGGTGATTTTCCCCAGTGATATTTAACTTCCCTCTAAGGGCCAGCCTCCGGCATTGGATCAGTGAGGCCTTCCTTCAGGCAAGACTCTGATGGCTGGGGGAAGCTGGGAAGGGAAGATACAGCTAGAGAGGCTATTGGTCCCCAGTCACTCATGGGTCTATCTTCTGAAGAGCCAGGAAGTCCATCCTGAAGTCTCAGCTTGATCACTGGAGAAGCGGAGCTTGGAACCCTCCCCTGGTCTAAGCCTGGCTCTCCCATGGCTCCCCTGGCCCTCCAGTCCCTTCACAGTGAACCCTTCCCATCCCCACTCTTCATGCTGCTCTGAGCTCTGCTTTCCAGGAAAAAAAAAATGTTTCTGTTGGATCTGAAAGGCACCCGGGAGAGGAATCCAAGGAGCTAAAGCCGAGGTGGGCCAGCTCAGGGGCAGGAAAATGACAGAAGGAAGGGCAGGAATGTGCTTGGAGGTAGCAAATCCATTCCCCCTCACCTCCCTGAGACCCCAGGGCTTGGGACGTGAAGGGAAGGATCACAGTGGCGGGGCCTGTGCCCGAACAGTCTCCTCAGCTACTTGGGGATGGGAAGGGGGTTCCTGATGGCTGCTCTTTCCCTTGGCTGGGCTGACCACTGAGGTCAGCAACTCCGCCCTGATGAGGAGGCGGGTAGGGGCTCCAGAGAAGGGCCAACATTCCACCCAAACCTTCAGCTTTCAGCCTAACTCCCTTCCTGGTGGTTGAAGGGAAGGAGATGGGAGGATGGTCACTGCCACTTCTTGCTGCTGGGTCCCCTCTCCACTCCCTCTGTCTCTGCTTCTCTCTGCTCCCCCAGGCCTGTGTCTAGCTGTCTCTCTCTATGGGTCTACCCAGTACACATAATCCTGTCCTGAGCTGGGTTTGGCTTTGGCAGCTCCCTGGAGAAGTGAGGGGTGGGGGGTGGGGTGACGTGAGCTCCTGGGGCCAGGGCCAGGCCTGGCTCCCTCTCTGGAAAAGTCCTACCCCACCCCCTGCATAGCTGGGCAGGGGGCCGACACACACACACACACACACACACACTCTGCAGAAACAGATACACATTTGTGGTTTTCAGTCTTTTCATGTTTTCCGTGTTTCTCATCTGGTGAGCCTCACTGTCCAGAGTGAAGAAAGGAGAGGTCAGACAGAAATGGTCATCCTTGGGCCAGGCTGACACTGGTCTAGACAAACCTGGGCGCCTCCCTGCCACAGCGCCACACTGGCCAGTGGAGATCAAGGAGCAGTGACCTGGGCAGAACTAACCCCTTCACCCCCAAGAGCCCTACCTCTGGGGAACAGTGGCGCTGAGGGGCAGGGGGTGGGTCCAGGGCTCCAGGGCTGGCTGCAGAGTCCCTATCTTGGGCGAGAATTCCTTGTGCCACTCCTGGGTCCTGGAGGCCCATCCCAACAGGTGTCCTGCCTTTCTAGTCGTCAAGCTGAGCTGGATTCAGGGCACCCACTTGTAACCCTCCCAGCATCTGTGTCCCCCAACTCAGGACGGAAGCGGATGACAGGGTTGGGGGGATGGGGGAAGGAACGCATCATCCAGAAATACCTTTCCAGAGGGGAAGGGCAGGAGGTGCCCGGCGCGTGCCGGGAGCTCCTGGGTGTGTTTTCCAGTTTTATTCTGTGTAGGAATTTTGGCTGATTCTTCGTCCGAGTGATGGGGCCAGCGTTCCAAGGGATCAGAACCCCCTCCCCAGGAATTGGACCCCAGGGACTGGAAGATCTTCCGAGGCTATAAGAACTGGGGCCGGGGTCGTGGCTGGGGCGCGACCGCGGGGCTCAGGGAACCCGGACGGCGCGGGGGCGCGGGGCGGACGGTCTAACCAGACGGGGGAGAGAGGGCGGCCGGGGCCAGGGGTCCCAGGGAAGATCTGTACCTGCTCTGCGCGGCCCCGGCAGCCAGCTAACCCCTCTGTACCCGGGCGCTCCCTCCAGGCAGCCTCGCTCCGCGGCAGCCACTGCGGCCCCTGAGCCCGGCTACGGCCGCCTCCGGCCGCGGCTCCGCCCCCGCCCCGCCTCGCCCCGCCCCGCCAGCCCGCCCGCCACGCGCCCAGCGGCAGCCCCCCGGCGGCCCCCGAATCCCCAGCCAGCCAGGGCCACCCACCCTGGGCTGCGGGCCTTGGCCGCTCCCGCCCGGCATCTGCCGACCGCTCCAGGGGGGCGAAGCCGAGGGGGTCCCAGCCGGGTTCCGAGGGAGCCATCGCGCCAGGGCTGTCCCTCGACCCGGCTGGGACTCGGGTCTCCGGGACCCGGGTCTCCCGACCGGCTCCGAGTGGGCGGTGCGAGCGCTGCGCCAGCCCAGGCGGGGCGGCCGCGAAGGGCGCCAAGGGGTTGGGTGGCGCCGGTACCCGAGCGCCGTGGACGAGCCCCGCGCCCCACATTGGGGCGTTGCTGGGCTGAGAAGGTCAAGCCCGACCTCGGTTCCACG
Source organism: Neotragus moschatus (assembly GCA_006410615.1). Taxonomy (NCBI): domain Eukaryota; kingdom Metazoa; phylum Chordata; class Mammalia; order Artiodactyla; family Bovidae; genus Neotragus; species Neotragus moschatus. The sequence continues at coordinate 571,252 of SJYA01000573.1, read as the reverse complement.
TTGGTCACGGCCCTCTCCACCACGCAAGCCCAGTTATCCCTGCTTCTCCTAAGTTGGACTGTGAACCATGTGGTTTTGACTGCTCGGGGACCCTCCAAGCCTCGGTTTCTTCATCCATAATGTTACCGACGGGGCGCAGCGGAAGAAATGCGCTGATTTAGGAATCAGAGGATCTGGACTTGAATCTCCGCTCTGTGATCTTGGATGAATGCTTCAACCTTTCTGTGCTGCAGTCTCCTCATCTGTAAAACGGGGTTAATCTGACATATACGAATAAGCTTGGAGATATGTCTGCCTAGTTACCTATATCGGAGAAGGCAATGGCACCCCACTCCAGTACTCTTGCCTGGAAAATCCCATGGGCGGAGGAGCCNAAGGGGATGACAGAGGATGAGATGGCTGGATGGCATCACTGACTCGATGGGCGTGAGTCTGAGTGAACTCCGGGAGTTGGTGATGGACAGGGAGGCCTAGCGTGCTTCGATTCATGGGGTCGCAAAGAGTTGGACACGACTGAGCGACTGAACTGAACTGAACTGAACTTCGTTTTCCAGGTGAAGAGATTGTGGCAATTTTTGGCAAGTCCAGAATTAGATTCCAGCTTGTGTCATGAAAATGAAGTCTCTCCTCCTAGCCCAAAGACTTCCTGTCCTTCACACAGTTACGTGTCCTCATCCATTCTGCAGCCACCCCCTGTCTAAGCTCTCCTTGCCTCCTGCATGGATCACAGTGACGGTGACCCTTACAAATGTGTGATACTTTGCTTCTGGCATCCATGGAATGCCTTCTCTGCTTATTCCCATCCCTCATATCCAACTCATCCTCCAAGGTCACTCAGATGCCACTGCTTCCAAGAGCAGGTGCTGGTCTGACCTGTCCCTTCCTCCTACAGCAACATTCAGCGCCACACCCAGCAAGTCACGGCAGGTGAGACAGTAGGCAGGCTGTACCTCACACTATCAGTTTATACCATTTAGGGAATTTATAATCTAATCGATGTATCATTTAGATTTATAATTTTATAATGATAATTTATATGTATTTATAAATTTGTTATAATTTGTTAAATTCCCAAGAGTAGGGGCTTGCCTTACTCTTCTTGGTTTCCCCTTCAGGGCCTGGCATGGAGGACCATATGATAAAATTTCAGTTGCTGCTTGTGTGCTGTATGTTAAGAGGAGAAACTTAGCAAAATACTTAGAAGTGTCCACTGAGCCACTGGCCCAAGTGAACTGGGAACACCGACTGAGAAGGAAAAGTTTCTGGGGTAATTCCTTGGTGGTTCAGTGAGTGGTTAGGACTCCACACTTTCACTGCCAAGGGCCCAGGTTTGATCCCTGGTCAGGAAACTAAAATCCACAAGTCACATAGCATAGCGGAAAAAAAAAGAAAAAAATCTGGAGTAAGCAAACTCAAGATTGATCAAGGGTGATGGAAAGAAATCAGTGCAGTGGGCGTCTTCTTCCAGGACAAGAGGAAAGAATGTACAAACCAAGGGCCTGACGTCAGAAGTGGGAGGGCAGAGGCTTGCGACAGGGAGGCACAGGTTGAAGGAGGAAGTAACCAGCTCACTGGGTGCCCCAGGGCCAGGGTCGCCCTCCTCAAGATGAGCCTGGATTCTGGCTGCCCCACTGCCCCAGTGGGGCTTCCGGGGCTCTAAGGTCTTCCTGGGTTGAGAAGCACATTGGTTCCTGTTCTGCGGCCTCACGTTCAGTCCAGTCCTGCAGCCTGGCTCCCCAGCTTCCCTCGTCTGGCTTCTGCCACTGCTCTCACTTTATCCCCATTCAGTCCCTGTTCCCGGACAGGCCGACACAGTCCCCCGGCTCTGCTGGCCCCCTTAGTGCCCAGGGGACTCTGAGACTCACCTGCAAAGCGTCCACCTTGGGCAGCGGGGGCCTCATTGTTTTCCAGTGTAGGTGTTCAGTTATGTTGTTTAATGTGTGAGTGATCATTTTAGGGTTCGGCTCCCTGAGCTTTCCCTTTGAAGCCCTGGCAGTCAGTCCAGGGTCGATAGCAGAAAGAAAATCCCTGTTTTTGAGTCCTTGTGTCTTCTCCTCACCTTAGTCCTCGGAAGATGGTTCAGGCCTCTGTCTAGCTGTCCCTCGACCCTCCCACCACAGGGCAGGGCAGGTGCTATAGGAGGGGCGGCCTGGCAGAGCAGGCGACTGTGGTGAAGGGTGAGGAGAGGCGGTTACACCCCACACCACCCACCATTCTCTCACCTCAGGCCCTGTCCTCATCTAAAACCACCAGGACGCAGCGGGCCAGAGAACTACATTGGCCCCAATTCTTCACTCTGCATAGAGCCTCTGGTCTCCGAGGGGGATAATAAAAAATTCATTAAAAAATTTTTTATTTGTTCTTTTTTGGCAACATCATGTGGCTTGCAGGATCTCATTTCCCCCACCAGGGATCGAACCCATGCTCCCTGCAGTGGAACTGCAGAGTCCTAACCACTGGACCATCAGGGAGTTCCCCCCAAGAGCTTTTTAGATTCATCATCTGATTTGATCTTCTCCCCAAACATTATAAAGTGGAGGTGGACTGATGGACATTCCTTCCATTTATCAGATGAAAACACTGAGGCAGGAGGTGATGCCAAGCGCTTGACTTAGGAGACACAACTGGAGCCATAACCCAGGTCTCCCCATTCCTGGCCCAGCACCTTCCTGGCTCCTTCCCAAGCCCCTGGCGCAAGGAGAAGGGTTGGCGGCCAGGTTGTGGTTTTCAGAGCCAGCATCCCTGCAGGCGGAGCTCACACTTTTCTGGGAAGGAACATGCAGCCTTTCCAAGCAGGGAGCTCCAGAGAAGTGCAGGCTGGTCTCTTATTTCCCAGAAGGAACAGCAGCTCGGGACCCCTGAGCCCAGGCCGGCAGCAGCACCAGCACTGCGCGCTCTGCGCCCTGCAGCAGTCAGGATGTGGGTGTTTGTTCTCTAGGTCCTGATTGCATCCCATCTGAGGCAAGACTGTGGGGCCCTTCTGCGACTCACTTTATTTTTATTAGTGCAAATATATAGGCACAGTGTCCTCAGACGGCCTGGGTTCACATCTCGGCTCCTTGACCAACTGGCAATGTGACGGGGGACATGATTCTGTCACTACCTCAGGGCTCCGCTTTGCGCAGTTTAAGTGGGGCGCTGCACATAGAACGCAAACTTTAACTGAACATAGTAAGTAAATATTGTATGGTATTTTTTAAACGTCCCCAAAATTTACCACTCAGAGAATTGAGTGGTAAAATTCTCTTTGGCTACACCAGTATAAGGGCCTGGGAAGACACCACAGAGGTGGCCACAGGAGGAAGCTATTGAAAGGTCTGAAATTTTCCCCAGCAGGAGAGCAGCTTGGTGGTTTAACTGGCCTGCACAAAGCCACCCTGATAACTTCCCTGAGTGGGGATGAGGAGGCTTCGGCCTGCTCTGCACCCTTCCAGGGACCGGTCATCAGTAGCTGATTTTGCTCCCTGACTTGTGGGCCAGGATTACTGGGGATCTGAACAGCCTAGGGAGACAGGACCCAGCCCACTCACTGATTTCTGACAACAGGTGGGTCTGAAGGTCGGACCAGACCTATTTGTGGGGAGACAAATCACAAGATTCTGGAGATAATTAGAGAAAACATTCCCATCTCAGCCTCCATCTGCCTGGCTAGGGCTGGGCTTGGATGCCAGACAGAGCAAGAAAGCTTTTACTCAAAGCAAAGTGATCAACCAAGATGTTGGGGATGGACCCTTCATAAAAGCCATTGAGAGATGCATTCAGGTCTGAGTCCAGAGCTCCAGTAGGGGTCTGCGGTTTTCCCCGGCTCCAGAGGCCCCAGCTTCTGGAACTTTCAGAAGTAAAGTTGCAGGACTTGAGGAGCCTGGGGCTCAGGCGTAGGACAGTGGCAGTTCCTGAGTGGCTTCAGGTCCTGAGCAGGTCCTGAGTTGCAGGGGATCTGTTGTGGCCACTCTCACAGAGCAGTGTGGTGCGTGCTTGCTGGGCAGCCAAGCCCCTCTGCCTGGACCCACTTGTCTGGGACAAGCTCTTCAGAGTTGAGGGCTGTGAGCACAGGTTAGGGGTAGGATGGCAAGTTAGAGCCAGTGGGTACCTCACTGTCCTGCCCTGGCCCACAAACAAAACTTCTGCACCTTCCTCCCTACCCTGTCCATTCTTCTCCAGCTTCAGTCCTTTACCCTGAAGTGGATTTTTAAAAATAGGTAAAGCAGTGGTGATCATTTGTAATGTACAAAAATATTGAATCACTATGTTGTCCACCTGAAACTGATATAACGTTTTAAGTCGATCATATTTCAATCAGAAAAAATTAAAAAAATAGGTAAAGTGCATGGTGCACAGTATAAAGCACCTCCCTCCCTATTCCCCTCCCTCAACCTTGGCCAGGACTGTGGGTCCTTACTAAGAAGAAGCTTGCAAGTGCAAAGATACAAGTCAACAGCTTCCTTTCCTATCTTCTTTTGGTTATAGAGACGCCTCTGAGAATCTGACAAAGCCTGAGTTTGTCCCTAAAGTAGAGTACACACACGTACAAAATTAGTGTACAACTTTAGGGCCACTCTCTGTGGCCCATTTTGTCCTCTTGAACAAGGGATTCTGGTTGTGACTTAAAGCAACTAGGTCAGAGCCACATCCTATCGCCTCAACACCATCCCCCCCCACCTACATTCCCCGACTGCCAGGATCTGGACAAGATCTCAACAAGGAAGCTCTCCTAGGGCTTGGACAAAATGGCAAGGCAGGCAAATCATTGAATGCTTCCTATTATATTTAAATTTTAAATATATATTAAATGTTGCTTTTCCAGTAAGTGGCCTGAGGTGACCCCTAAAAATGGTGTGCTATTCGCTTGACCCAGAAAACCCCACAAAATCATGCAATTCAGAGGTTCAAATATTCGTGTTCACGTTAAGAACACTCGAGAAACTGCCCAGGCCATAAAGGGTATGCACATCTGAAAAGCCACCAAGTATCTGAAGGATGCCACTTTAAAGGAGCAATGTGTGCCATTCCGTCGTTACAATGGTGGAGTTGGTAGGTGTGCACCCTGGGCTGGATGCAGGGTCGGTGGCCCAAAAAGAGTGCTGAATTTTTACTACATATGCTCAAAAATGCAGAGAGTAATGCTGAACTTAAGGGCTTAGATGTAGATTCTCTGGTCATTGAGCACATCCAAGTGAACAAAGCCCCCAAGATGTGGCGCAGGACTTAACAGAGCTCACGGTCGGATCAAACCCGACATGAGCTCTCCCTGCCACATTGAGATGATCCTTACTGAAAAAGAACAGATTGCTCCTAAACCAGAAGAGGAGGTTGCACAGGAGAAAAAGATATCCCAGAAGAAACTGAAGAAACAAAAACTTATGGCCCGGGAATAAATGCCGCAAAAAATAAATGCAAAAAAAAGTAAGTAAATAAATAAATATATTAAATTTAAATATGTAGTGTGCTGTGCTTGTTGTTCAGTCATGTCCAACTCTTTGTGACCCCACGGACTGTAGACTGCCAGGCTCCTTTGTTCATGGAGATTCTCTAGGCAGGAATATTGGAGTGCGTTGCCATACCCTCCTGCAGGGGATCTTCCCAACCCAGGGAGCAAATCCAGGTCTCCCACATTGCAGGCAGATTCTTTATTACCTGAGCCACCTGGGAAGCAAATGTAAATATATATTATATTTAAAACAAAATAAAACCTAAACTCTTTGCGTGACATGGAAAGCCCTCCCTTCGTTCCTGGTCTCATCTCCATTACCTTCCCCTCAAGCTACTCTAGGCACATCCACCCTCTTTCTGATCCATATGGAGTGCGTCAAAGCCATTCCTGCCTCAAGACCTTTGCCTGAGTTTTTTCCCCAGCTTCCCCTGCCATTTCCGGTTCCTTCTGGTGTCAGCTCAAACGCCATTCCTCAGAGGGACCTTCCCCAGTCACGCTTCCACATACTCTGCTCTCACCCTCAGCATCCTATTGGATGCTGTCCAAAGTCCTATTTTCCGCAAGGCTCTAACCGTTAGGGGAACCGCTGGCTGAAACCGCCTGCCCTGGCCAGACACGATAGCAACCACTTGCCTGAGCTAATCTTACAGCTGGAGGATCTGGTAAGGCCTGTGGGACAAACAAGCTACTACCAACCAGAAGAATTTTGGAAAGGTCAGTCAAAAGATCAGTCAAAAGGAGGATATATGGACTGGCCATATATCCTACCAACTCCCAGAATCCTTCTGGCCGGAATCCATCTTGACTGAGTTTGTGCACCACCACGAAGGACCCTGAGTCAGAGTGATTTACCAGACACCCCCCAGAAACTACCCCTCTTACCATAAAACCCAAGATTGCGAGCCATCTGGCAGAGCAGTCCTCTTGGCTTCCCTTACCCTGCTGCTTTCCATTCTGGTTGTTACTGTTGTTTAGTCACTAAGTCATGCCCAACTCTTTTGTGACCCCATAGACTGTAGTCGGCCAGGTTCCTCTGTCCATGGGATTTCCCAGGCAAGGATACTGGAGTGGGTTGCCATTTCTTCTCCAGAGGATCTTCCCGACCCAGGGATCAAACCCACATCTCCTGTATTGGCAGGCGGATTCTTTGCCACTGAGCCACCACGGAAGGCCCCTACCCAGGTGCCCCTTGCCAATAAAGTCTCTTGCTTGGTCAGCACACGTGTCCTCAGACAATTGTTTGCCAAGTGTTAGACAAGAGCCCGCTCTTGGGTCCTGGAGGGGGTCCCCCATCCTGCAACATGACCACTTCTGAGATTATAGAAGCATAATTTAGTCATTTATTGTCTGTCTTTCCCCACTAGGGTGTGAGCTCCATGAGGCCAGGGGCTTTGCTGGTCACAACAGTGTCCTGCATGCACTACACACTCAGTAAATATCTATGTATTTGATAAAGAATTTTGGTGGAGGTTAGATAAGAATCTTGACTCAAATATCCATCCCACCCAGGCAGCTGTAGGCAATCCCTAGTCCAGTTCTAGGCAAGATGCCTGCCTTTCCCTCATTGCTTTACTCCCAGCTGTCCTACCCTTTCACCAGATCTTTGGAGCGTCTCCCTCCCAATCAGCATCTAACAAAAACTCTTTTGTGATTTTATGCCTGGGGGATTTAATCTGAGTCAATTTGGCCTCCCCAGCTCTCACTCAGTGGAGTCCAAAGGTCTGCTCAGCATTTCCAGTGGATCAGCCAGCAACTCTGCTGTTTGAGAGTTCAGAGCTCCACCCCAGGGGAAAGCGGGGAACTGACAGAGGTCTGGGCCTCTGTTCTTTGCACTTTCATTCTTGGGTCTTGTGGAAATAACCAACCAAATGAGAAAAGCACAGGCAGGCTATTTATTCTGTCCTTGCTACAGCAAGAGAGTCAGCCAAGGTCACTTGCATTTAGGAGAGGGATGGGAAAATTTAATAGTGAAAAAAAAAGGAAAGTTCCAGATATGCCTGGCTGAGGCTGTTGACATGAAGCTTGTAGCCGGGCTCACTAGATATTGGGCATCATATATGATTGGTTGGGCTTCCCAGGTGGTACTAGTGGTAAAGAACCTACCTGCCAATGCAAGAGGTGTAAAAGACGTACGTTCGATCCCTGGGTCCAGATGCCCTGAAGGAGGGCATGGCAACCCACTCCAGTATTCTTCCCTAGAGAATCCCATGGACAGAGAAGCCTGGCAGGCTACAGCCCATAGGGTCACACAGAGTCCAGACACAGCTAAAGCTACTTAGCACGCACACATATGACTGGTTAGGGGTACATATTCGACTTTCCATGATTGATCCCACGTTGGAACTGGGGACCAAAATAAGAGAAGCTAACAGTGATTAATCAAGTCCTGGGTTCTTTGAGCCAATTGTTATAGAAGTTATTGTTTCACTTCCTGGATGTTAGAGATAGTCTGACTTCCTGCAAATCTGATTTATAGATTTCCTGGGTGGTTTACTGTAGATAAGGGGGTGGTTTCCCCGGGCAGGTTGCAGAAGGCCATGGGGGAGTTGTGTTTCTCCATGTGATCGGGCCACTGTCTGTCTATGTGCACAGTCTCTTAGTCTGCAGGGCAGAGCAACCTCTCAGCGTCTCTTCCTCCCTTCCCTTAAACATGTGAACACCTAGGAATGATAGAATCAAGTATTCCATTTCCTTCACTCAGCAGCTCTCTAGAGCAGGCAATCCCTGCCCCGAGAATGGTGATAGGTACAGTAGAAGGGGGAGGTGGGCCAGCCCGTTCCCTGGGCGTCTGCGGCCTGGTGGGGAGGCAAGCCGTGCAGCCACTGCAGAATTGTGCACATGTCACGCAATTGTTCCAACCAGGGATCCTGATTAGAGGAACTGGAAAGGCTTTGTGGTAAGTGTGGGATTTCGCAAGTGGGACTGTTATGGATGGAAACCAGGGAGGGAAGGGACACCATGAGGAAAGGAGCGGGTAGAGAAGCCTTAGGGTTAGTCCTTTCTCTTTGTGTCTCAAGTCTTCGCCTCCATGAGCCGCTGTGAGTCCGATGAGGTATGTGTGAGGTGCTTTGTGTGTTGTGAAGATTTCAGTGGGAGGGAAGGCTGTGGGAGCCAGTTGCAAAGAGCCTCTCTCAGCAAAATGAGGAGCATGAATATACCTTTTTGTTGTAGTTGCTTAGTCACTAAGTTGTGTCTGACTCTTTTGTGACCCCATGGACAGTAGCTCTCCAAACTCCTCTGTCCATGGCATTTTCCAGGCAAGAATATGGGAGTGGGTTGCCATTTGCTTCCCCAGAATATACTTAGGCAGTAATAATAATAATATCAGCATTTAGTGAGTCGGAATCACGTTTTGAGCTCACATAGAATGCCTCCAACAGTCTTATGAGGTAGTTACTGTTATTATCACCATACTACAGATAAGACAATTGAGGCAGAGAGTGGTTAAGGAACTTGCCCCGGATTACACAGTATCAGAGAGTAGAGAATGCTTAGATTAGCACAAGATTGGTAGCAAATACGCTCCCACAAATGACGCCTCCCGACTGAACTTCTTTGTCCTGAGTGTGGGTTAGGCTAACCACTATGCTGTGCTCAGTTGTGTCCAACTCTTGGTGACCCCATGGTCTGTAGCCTGCCAGGCTCCTCTTGGAATTTTCCAAGCAAGAATACCGGAGTAGGTTGCCATTTTCTACTCCAGGGGATCTTCCCAACCCAGGGATTGAACCCACATCTCTGTGTCTCCTGTATTGGCAGACAGATTCTTTAACATTGTGCCACTGGAGAAGCCCTTCTAGGTATAATAAAAATGATCTCTTACTAAGTGCCAGGCATGGTCCTAAACACTTACCTATACTAACTCTTTTAATCTTTGCAGCAGCCTTCTGAGATAAGGAACTGTGATCATCATTCCCATTTGACAGAAAACCGAGACACTGAGTGACATAGCCCAGGCTTCTGTCCTTCGAGTCCACCGTCGTCCCAGGCTGCCGCTCGTTAATAAGCAGGGGTGTGATTAGCCATCAGTCAAGCCCTGATTGACAGAGTGGATCCACACGGCGGTCCTTGGTTAGGAGCTATAAGCCCAAGTCAGTGGTTCTTGCCTTTCTGGATCACAGACACTTCTGAGAATCTGGTGGAAGTGATAGACACTCATTCCAGAAAAGTGAGTGCACAAGCACCCACACGTGCCCACAGAACGCACACACGCGCCTTGGGAAATCCACAGATCCCCTTCACAAGCCTTCCACGGTGAGTGGGTGAGAGGGGCAGACCTCTGTTGTGCACACTTCAGTCAAGGGATGTCTCCAAGCCCAGAGTGAAAAGGCAAGCCTTTGAGTTCTACAAGTTCTCTCTACTGAGAGAGTGGAAATAAAAATTCACATCTGCCTTTACTTACTTTACCAGAGAACAGAGCAGAAAGCAGCCTGTCCTGAAAGCCCCATCTTTGGATCAGGCCAGTTACCCAACTTCTTTCCCCCACCCAGACAGCTGAACACTGCTGCAGAAAATCTCAAAATTCTGCCGACTTATGCCAATGCACATTTATGGTCTCTAATCCCAGCTGGGTCTTTAACACTACTTGGCAACTCTCACTTGTACCACATAAACACTCACACCCAGTTCTCACGATGATCATCCAACCCTTCTGTAATGATTCTCTGAGCTTTAAGAGTTTTCCTCTGTTCGTAGAGGCACAAATTTAAATTCACATCCTCCAGGGTTTTTATCCAGTTTCTTCCTCCACTTAGGCTCTTGACGCCTGTATTTGTCTATTCGATATTTAATTATTTATAAGAGGCTACCATGCCTGGCACCGGGCTGGATTCTAGGATACCTATTAAGGTCTCTGTTCTCAAGTGCTTTCAACCCAGAAAGAGACTATCATTCAACAGAGAATTCGAAATATGATGAGGGGCACTGAGGGGAAAGTAGAGAGTATTATTGAATGTGTTGGAGGTTTCAGAAAGGCCTCCTGAGGAAGTGACATTTAAAGCTGAGGGTTGTCTTTTTAATATTTGTCTATTTGGCTGTGTCGGGTCGTGGTTGAGGCACATGAGATCTTTCGTCATGGCGAACAGACTCTCTGGTTGCGGGGCGGGCTCAGTCCTTAGAGCGCTCGTGCTCAGCAGCATATGGGGCTTTAGTTCTGTGACCAGGAATCCAATCTGTGTCCCCTGCGCTGCAAGGCAGATTCTTAACCACTGGACCACCGGTGTGTGCTCAGTGGCTCTTCTGTCCATGGGATTTTCCAGTCAAAAATACTGGAGTGGGTTGCTACTTCCTCTCTAGGGGATCTTCCCACTGGACCACCGAGGAAGTCACTAAAGCTGAATCTTAAAGGACAATACGTCAGTTAGGAACACATCGAACTGCACGTAACAGAAAACCTGACTAACGGTGAAACCATAGGGATATTTAAGAAGGTTGAGAGCAAAGGGTTCCAAGACTTTTAAGTGGCTCAACAATACAAAACCCACGAGCTGACACTTCTGCAATTTTCTTGGCTTTTCCCTCGGTCATAAGGGGAGTGCCACAGACCCAAGTGCGACTTCCTTCCATGGCACCATCCCAAAGCACAAAGAAGAGAAACGGCTCTGGTTCCCAGTCAGCGCTCTTTCAAAAGGGCACAAACATTCATCCACATGTTCTTAGGCGTCTTCCTCTTATATCTTTATTCTTTTTCCTCAAAAGTGAGTCATAATGCCTCCTCAGGCCTAGAGGAAGGGGGTCACCATAATTGCCCAAGCCCAGTTATGATTCATCTTCTAGCAGTGAGGACCCTACCTTCTCTGAAGACATTGCTACTTATCAGACCCCTCAAATGAGGATCAAAGGGACCACCAATTCTGGATATAGAAGCCTAGATAATTCAAACAAATCCTTATGCTCAAAACTTTAAAAGTCAACTAGCACAACATTGTTACTCAAATATAGTCCAATGTAAAATAAAAGGGTTTTAAAAATTCATCTTAAAAACATCACAGAAATAACAAGATTTGAAGAATTACTGATCTGAGATGGTAAGAGGATGGTAAGTGAAGTGAAACCTTTCCTAAAGGCTGTTTATGCGTTGGGGTTTTCAGTTTAGAAAGGGCGGAGCTGCAGTACTGGCAGCCTCAGGGGGCTGGGCAAAGATTTCAGAGTTCCGTGGTTCCAAATTTGCTAGTGCCCTCAAGAGCCAGCAAAATAAATTCTCTTTAGTAGAGATAACATTATCTTGAGCCTCAAGAACTTTCTATAAATAATTTCTCGAAAACAATGTCCAGCACACAGATATAACCCAAGGGTATAAAACAGCAGAAATAAGAACAATAGGTACCCTAGGTAATAGAGAGGTGAGTACTTAGACACTCAGTTGAGTCTAACTCTTTGTGACCTTTGGACTGTAGCCCGCCAGGCTCCTCTGTCCGTGGGATTCTCCAGGCAAGAATACTGGAGTGGGTCTCTGTGCCCTCCTCCAGGGGATCTTCCCGACCCAGNGTGAGTACTTAGACACTCAGTTGAGTCTAACTCTTTGTGACCTTTGGACTGTAGCCCGCCAGGCTCCTCTGTCCGTGGGATTCTCCAGGCAAGAATACTGGAGTGGGTCTCTGTGCCCTCCTCCAGGGGATCTTCCCGACCCAGAAATCAAACCCAGGTCTTCTGTGTCTCCTTTATTGTAGGAGGATTTTTTACCTGCTGAGCCACCAGGTAAGCCCTAAAGGTGACTTCCATGACCGGGAATTGAACCCCGGCTGTGGCGGTGAAAGCGCTGTATCCTAGCCCCACTAGACCACCAGGGAACTGTAATAGAGAGGTAGATGCTACTGTTATCTTTCATGTCCTAGCCCCAGAAGTGACATACCACCGCTTAACAACATGAGAAGGCTTACCTGGTGATCCAGGGCTGGCACTCTGTGCTCCCAGTGCCGAGGGCCTGGCTTGGATCCCTGGTCAGGGAACCAGATCCCACGTGTCACAACTAGGAGCTCACATGCTGCAACTAAGGATCTGACATGCCACAACTAAGAGCGGTGGAAAACTAAAAGGAAAAGAAAAGGATACAAAATAAGGCTCCAGTTACAAAATAAGACATGGGGATGGAACAGGGGGAAAAATGTAACTATGTATGCTGACAGATGTTAACTCGACACTGTGATCATTAAAAATACTTTTTTTTGAGAGAAGGACTAAACAAGGGTGTGAACACCAACAGGCAAGGGGAGCTGGGGCCATCTTGGAGGCTATGGCCACAATCAGGAACTACACGAGGTTAGGATGCCCCTACCTCCACTTACCATCAATGTTCCTTTAATGTCTATCCAGGGGAGTAAAAAAGAAATAAAGGCCAAAAGGACTAGAAGGAAGAAATAAAACTACTGATACTCATCGTGGATGTGGTTGTGTCTTTGTGCCTGCATGCTAAGTCACTTTAATCTTGTCTGACTTTGCCACTCTATGGACTGTAGCCTGCCAGGCTCCTCTGTCCACGGAATTCTCCAGGCAAGAGTACTGGAGTACATTGTCATGCCCACCTCCAGGGGATCTCCCCGACCCAGGGATCGAAACTGTGTCTTCTGCGACTTCTGTGTTGCCGGTGGATTCTTGACCGCTGAGCCACCAGGAAGCCCGTGTGCACAGAAAATCCCCAAAACTCTATGGCTTAGGGGTACCTTCTTTCCCTCCAGTATCTAAGACAGAATCCTGCAGCTTAGAAGCCAGTTCCACTGAAAGGGAGTTAGCAAATGGGCAAGATTGCCCTAAAAAGGTTGAGATCAATCAAAAGAGATAGGGAAGGATACATCTTTAGAATTTTTTTTTTGGCCACATCACATAGCATGTGGAATCTTAGTTCTCTGATCAGTTCCCACCTCCCACCCCCTGCAGTGGAAGCTCGGAGTCTTTACCACTTTACCACTGTTGAAATCTCTCTGTCTTTTTGATTACAGCCATTTTAGTGGCTGTGAAATCGTACCTTATTGTGATTTTGATTTGCATGTCCCTAATCACTAGTGATTGGAGAAGGTGATGGCACCCCACTGCAGTACTCTTGCCTGGAAAATCCCATGGACGGAGGAGCCTGGTAGGCTGCAGTCCATGGGGTCTCGAAGAGTTGAACACGACTGAGTGACTTCGCTTTCATTTTTCACTTTCATGCATTGGAGAAGGAAATGGCAACCCACTCCAGTGTTCTTACCTGGAGAATCCCAGGGATGGGGAAGCCTGGTGGGCTGTCGTCTATGGGGTCACACAGAATTGGACATGACTGAAGTGACTTAGCAGCAGCAGTAGCAGCAATCACTAGTGATGTTGAGCATCTTCTCATATGCTTATTAACAATTTTTGTATCTTCTTACCTGAAATGTCTGTTCAGATCTCTTGTTCATTTTCTGATTGTNGTGGGCTGTCGTCTATGGGGTCACACAGAATTGGACATGACTGAAGTGACTTAGCAGCAGCAGTAGCAGCAATCACTAGTGATGTTGAGCATCTTCTCATATGCTTATTAACAATTTTTGTATCTTCTTACCTGAAATGTCTGTTCAGATCTCTTGTTCATTTTCTGATTGTTTTTCTTACTGTTGAGGTGTAAGAGTTCCGAATATTTTCTTCTGGATATACTGTTCTTCAGTAGAATTGTCTCTTACACATAACTATATACTGGTCTTGGAGCTCTCTCTCAGAATGATGTTCTGTCCTTGACATCTTTGGTACTGTAGTTTGCATGCGTGCTAAGTCCCTTCAGTCGTGTCTGACTCTTTGCAGTGCTATGGACTATAGCCTGCCAGGCTCCTCTGTCCATGGGATTCTGCAGGCATGAATACTAGTTTTTCCTAATAACTGATGTGTGCTATGAAAACTTGAAAATTTTTATTGAATATATGGTGGATATAATATTAAAATTAAAAATAATTTTAGAAGCATGCTGTCTGTATTAGTGTCTTACGGTTGCTGTTACAAATTACCACAAATTTAGCAACTTGAAATAACAGAAACTCTGTTCTCTTACAGTGCCAGAGGCCAGAAGTCTGGAAGCTCGAGTCTTACAGAGCTAAAATCAAGATATGAGCAAGGCTTCTGGAGGGCCCAGGAAAGAATCTTTGTTTCTTTCAATTCTGGGAGCTGCCCACATGAAGAACTCTGACCTCTGTTGCCACAGCTGAGTTCCTTCTCTTTTGTTGTCATATCTCCCTCTGCCTCCTTTGAGGACCTTTGTAATTGCATATAATCCGGAATAATCTAGATAATCCAAGATAATTGTCCATATCCTTAGTCACATCTGCAAAGTCCCTTTTGCCATGCGAGGTAACAGTCACAGGTTCCAGAGAAGGACCTGGATATCTTTGGGGGTCACTGGTCAGTTCCCCCCATGTTGTCCAATAGAAATACAGTGTGAGCTGCAAAGACAAGCCACATATACAATTTCACAGTTTTTAGTAGTCACATTAAGAAATAGTAAAATGAGATAGGTGAAATTAATTTTGGTAATATATTCATTTAACCCAATATACCTGAAAGATCATGTCAACATATAATCAAAATAAAAATCATTAGTGAGAGATCTTGTATTCTTTTGTTCACGCTCAGTCTTTGAGAACAGGTGTTTCTTTACACTTACAGCACATTGCACTTCCAGCCACCCACACACAAGTGCTTGATGCTCACGAGCAACCTGGACAGCATGGCCAACTACAAAACGGGAAAGTCACTGTAGTAAGTGTTCAGAAAATGACTGCAACAACATGGCTCTTGTATTTTCGGTGCTTAAAATAATCTGTACAAACTTGTGTCTGATCATTAGGCAAATAGTCAAGACACTCTTGAAAAAGAACACAGTGGGGGAGACTTGCCCTATAGATATCAAAGTTTGTTATTAAGCTACAGCCTGTGTAGTATCACACAAAGATGAACAAATAATAGAACGGAGGGCCCAAAAATGAATCCTGCAAATATGGACCCTTGGTTAATGACAAGGGTGGCTCAGCAGAGCAGTAGAGGAGACAGCAATCTGTTCACAAATGGTGCTGGGATAACTGGATCCCCAAATGGGATAAAGTAAGAATCATAATCCCAGTATAAACAATCATCATCTCCTGGTGAAGACTCGTTCTAAATGAGACAGGCAAAACAATAATTCTTTTCAGAAGATGGAATAGGAAAGGGTCTTTGTGACCTGAGGGCAGGAGATTTTTTAAAGCGGATGGAAAAAGCACTAAACACAGTAACAATTACATTAGATTTTAAAACTTTTCATCAAAGACACTATTTTTTTTAAATTTTATTTATTTATTTTTGGCTGTGCTGGGTACTTCATAGCCGTGCGGGCTTTTCCCTAGTTGTGCTGAGAAGAGGCTACTCTGTAGTTGCCATGCTCAGGCTTCTCATTGCGTGAGGAGAAGCAGGCAGCAGAGGATGCGATGGTTGGATGGCGTCATCAACTCAATGGACGAGTCTGAGCAAACTCCGGAAGACAGTGAAGGACAGGGAAGCCTGGCTGCAGAGCTGCAGTCAATGGGTTTGCAAAGAGTTGGACACGACTGAGCTACTGAACAACAATCTCATATTTTTAGATCAACAGCTTTATAGAAAGATGAGAGCAGAGCCTTTCTCCCCCATCCACCCTGCCCTACTCCAAGGTCCTGGTAGTGCTGGGCCTCACCCTCTGAGCATCCAGGTGTCCTGTAGCTGGAGACAGCACTATCTCATTTTTGTATGTAGTTAAAAATATTTTGTGATACTGCATACCCTATTGTATACTATACCTTACTGCTAGGATCCAGCCTCGGCAGGATTCAGGGGTACCCTCAGGATGAACAGCATTGGCGAGAACAGAGAGAGAGAGAGAGAAAGAGAGAGAGACCAGACTAGGGTGAGCAGCAAGGTCTGCTGTTTTGCTGCCGCTGCTTTATTTTTTACAGTCATTTTTACACCCTAAGTTAGTACATTTCTAAAAGGAAATGAGAGATAAGCATACAGAGCTAGTCCGACATTACATCANCTGGCGTGACACTGTGTGAACTGGCCGCCCAGGTTCCTGCCTGCCTGTCTGTAAGAGGCAAATCTGAACGCGTACTCTGCTTGAAGCCGCCAGTATCCTTGTGGGCAAAAGGGCCAAGATCCACTTTAAGGCTTGTAGATGAGTCATCCTGAACTCGGGTGGCCTCGGCCTGCAGCAGCTTGAAGCAGGGTTTTGGTTCCTGCTTAGAGATTGAGGTTGGGTCTCGACTGAGAGATCGCAGAATCCTAGCTGTTAGACAAGTGGTCAGTGACAAGGCTCTGGCCCTTCAGCTTTGAAGAGTTCCCACTGAGACGAAAAATAGTGAAACGAGTTTATTAGGAGGAAAAAGAGTACAGTACATGCAATAGTCATATGAGTGGACTCAGAAAGTCGCATTGTCTTGGTAATTTGAATCACTTATATAGGGCATTTCTTCTGGGGTTTCCTTTGGCTGATCATTTTAATTTGCCTGGTTCTGAGTCCATTTTTGGTATATCAGGATCCTCCTGTGTGTACAGGTATCTCTCAAACAAGATGGATTTCAGCAAAGAGGTCTATGGGTAGCGTAACATCCCTTCCCTTTTAACCTCCAAAGAGTTTTCTAATTGGGATCGTCTCCTTGACTTGGAGAATGAGAAATAGGTGGTCTCTAATCTGGGGACCCAGCCTCCTCTCTCAACTGTCCTGCTATTGATATTTTGGAATTTCTGTCCTCAGGGAATGAACTCCGATTGTGATGGGCATCTACCTCCTACCTTAATTTGTGATGAGCTCCTGCTGATCTTTCCAGTCACATGTGGGAAGAACCACCATGGGAGTCTGGTCATTTCAGCCTTCTGTATAAGCTACCTCTTCTCCTGGGCTGTACCTGCCCCCTGCACCCTCCACTCTCCTGGAGAAGCTCTGCCCTCACCAGCACAGAGGCCTTGCCTGGTACACTCCTGCTGCCCCTAGCCCTACTCTCAGCTCTGGCCTGGTTATCAGGTGCTCCGAGCACACTGGACCTTGCAGCCGTGTATCACAACACTAGTCACACCTGCTAGGTCCCTTCCCAGAATGTGAGCATCCTGAAGGAAGGGAACTGTGTGTTTCCCAAATGGGTATCCCACAGCCTAGCACAGTACACGTTGATAAGAATTCAATAAATGTATACTGAAGGAATAAACATATGGACTCCATGGATTAAAAGTCAAGATTAAAAAATATCAGGCAGGGCTGTGGCATTCTGGGGGCTCACCAAAGACACGAATCATAACTTTTTCACTTCTGAATCCTGATAGCCAGCTAACAAGTGACATTCCTTTTAAGTGTGTAAATAAATTCAAGATGGGTTCCCTGGTGGCTCAGTGGTGGAGTCTGCTTGCCAATGCAGGGGACACGGGTTTGATCTCTGGTCCAGGAAGATCCCACATGCCTTGGAGCGGCTAAGTCTGTGCATCACAACTACTGCGCCTGTGCTAGAGTGCCTGGGGACTGCAACTAGTGAGCCCATGTGCACACCTTAGAACCAGTGCTCCGCAACAAAAGAAATCACCGCAGTGAGAAGTGCACACACCACAACTAGAGAAAAACTCACACAGCAAAGACCCAGCACAGCCAAAATAAAGAAAAATAATAATAAATTCAAGATGACAAATACTGATGTTAAGCCGTTTAGTTGTGGTCCCAACTCAGCCAGTGGAAAGATTTCTGCTGAGCTAGTGGGGGTGGGGCAGTGGGCCTCAGGGGCCAGTCACTGAGGAAAATCTGGGCAGGCTTGCAAGGGTGTGTTTGTGTGAGACAACAGACACAAGAAGCCAAATACAAGAGGTGTTTACTGTAATGCATATTCCAGAAGGGTGGGGTGGGGTGGGGTTCCCCCAATCTGATCCTCCAAGGCTCTGGGGTGACTCACTCTTCCTTGGGCTCAGAGGTGGGGCTGCTATTTGTTCCCTGAGTTGGACCCTGCTCCCCCGGGCCCTTGGCATCCCTAGTGTCCCCAGTCACTAGAGCCACATTCCTCAGATACTTCGTGTTGAAGCAGTTGACCTGTTCATCCCCAGGACTCAGTGTACAGCAGAGGGCAGAGTCTCGCCAGAAGTTACGTCGGGAACCACACAGATCATCAATAAAGGCTGATTTCTGATGACAAAATAAAGAAGAGGTGATGGGGAGGAGGGCTGTCAGAAGTCAGGACTGGTTACTTGGATGTCCAAGTTCCCCTTCCTTCCGCTTCTACTGCTTTCTCCCTGGATCCCCCCACACCTGGGGCCCAGAGGGAGTACAAGGCTGCCTTCCACAACCGGACAGACTCCTTGTGACAGACAGATGTGACTATCTGGAAATGCCAGAGGCCCAGAGGAGGCATCATAGGTGCTTAGAGGTGGGGAGCAGGTCAGGTCAGAGATGAACACTTTTGGAACCAAGAAGACTTCCCCACTGGACCTCATCGTTTCTGAGGGCTGGTTTGAGGTACTCAGAGAAGCAATGGCCCGCTGTGTCAGGCCTCTCCCTCCTCTGCATCCCTGGGAGAGCCCTGTCCTCACACTCACCTCCTCCTCAGCACAGCAGGCCTGCTCTGGGAACGGCAGGTCACAGCAACGGGCAGTCACTTTCTGAATCAGCCCAGGAATCTGCTTGCTATGTTGGTGGAGATGGGCAGGGGTCAGGGTCTCTGAGTGACCCTAGGCACCAAAGTGGTGTTTGCAGACAATGATTTTGCTCTTCCCAATAGTGTCCCAGAGGGTGCCCCAGAAAGGAGTTTTAGGGGAAGGGAAGAGCACTTGGGAAGAACTAGGTAAGACTCACTGCTTGCTGAGAACTCTTTGGTTTCCACAGAGGTGATTCATGAGGTTGGGGGTGATTCGGCTGAGGTCAAGAGTCAAGATATCCCGGTCATAGTTGGGATAGGGAGCCCGACGGGCGAAGCACTCGTCGCGGAGGGGGCTAGGGGGGTAGTGGCAACACGAGTGGTGGTGAGTCTTTATAGCCTGCTCCCGGTCACAGTACCCGTCGAGGGTGTCCTCCCACTGTGGGCCAGAGAAAGGCAAGTCAGGCGACTGGACACTGGCCCTCCTGTCCCTCTGCTTCCCTTACTGCCTCACACAATGAGACGCACACTCCCTGCCCCTGGTGCTGAAAGGGAAGGGCAAAGAGGCAGCTGTGGATGTGTGGGGCTGGGAAGGTGGAAGGGGTAGAAGCGCAGCCGAGGTTCTGAGACGGCCACGGGAGATGTGCTGGAGCAGCGGACGGAGAGGACTGGGTGAGGCCAGACGGGTGGACGGCAGACAGGTGCATATGGGGGGCACTGGGTGGACGCAGCCAGGATGGAGGCGCACGATGAAGAGACTCGGACGAGGAACACAGTGGACGGACGGACATTCACAAGCAGGCAGATGGGCAGACGTGCTCACAGCGGGTAGCTAGGTACGTGGATGAATAGGCCGGCGGGATCAGAGATCTGAGACGGGTGGGCAGGCAGACAGGCTCTTGGGATGCCGAGACGCCCACTTACGGCCTTCCAGGTACAGGTGTAGTTGTTCCCCTGCCGGCAGCAGCGCTGGAACTCTGCCTCCAGCCGGGTCAGGGCCTGCAGCTGCCTTTGGATGGAGTCCGTGGCTGGGAGGTTGCGTGGCACGGAGCGGAAGCGTTTTAGGAGGCAGATGTTCTTGATATTGTCCACTGTGGGTAGCCCAGGGGGAAAGGGCAGCTCGGGGCCCAAGGAAATACCAGGCTGGTGGCTGGGGCAGGCCCGGAGCTGGTAGTGTGGCCGGGGAGCTTCCTCCTGGAAGCAGGATAATCGAGCCTCCCCCTGCTTTTTGCAGCACCCATGGGGTTGGGTCTTGACCGAAAACTCGGCCTCACAGAACCGGGTCACTGCGTCTTCCCACTAGAGTAAGAGGAGTGGGTCAGTCCAGCAGCCCACTGTCCACATTCCTGTCTTCCTCCCAGGCTCCAGAAAAGGCCCCTGGGCAGGCAGATAAGAAAGAAGTGGAGGCTGTCCTCCTGCTTCTGCACATGAGGAGGCCCAAGGGAGAGCCAATGAGAGGGACCTGAGGTTCCTGAACACCCAGGCCTAGGCCTCTAGTCCTTGAAACACACACACATAGTCCAGGGGTTAAAGGACACCCCCAGGATCAAGAGCTCAACCCTTACCACGAGTTCTGCACAGTCCAAGCGATTTGTGGGGTTGCGACAGCGGCAGCAGCGGGAATATCCAGTCTCCAGCAAATTGAGGGTCTCACCCTGACGGCTGAGGTGGGAAAAGCCAGTCTGTGGCAGGTTCCAAGGGCCGTACACCACATGCTGACGACTAGGAAGGCAGATCTGGTCCAGATTTTCCAGGGAAGGCCGCCCAGGGGGGAAGCCATCCAGTCGGTGGCCCCAGCCACCTCGGGGTCGGCCCTGTTGGCAGTGCTGGGCTGGATTCCAGGACTCGGGCTCTGGGGGGCTGTGGTCCATGGAGGGAGCTGGCTTTTCTAGAACAGGGAAAACAGAGTGGGAAGGGTGAATATGTGGAGGGACAGTGAAAGGCTGGATTAAGTTGGGAGGACTGAGAGAACTTGCAGTTGAGGAGAAAGGGCTGGGAGGATACAGAAGAAAAAGAGAAGAAATGAATTTGTAGTTCTTACCTTCAGAATGACTGACTAAAAGGAAGGGAGATTTGAGTCACGCAAGGTGTCACCCTTACAGCTCCCAACCCCAAATCACACCTGCCCACTGTGTTGCTTCCCTGGGCTCAGAATCCCTGTTCCTCACCCCACTCCCACCAGGGTCTGAGCCCTAAAGCGGGGAAGGGAGAGGGACAGACAAGCTGTCAGTCACTCTCTCTCTGCTTAGATTGGAAAGTCAACTCCCCTTGATATTGGAAAGGTGGGTCTACTGGGGTAGAAGGAGACAGGTAATCAGAAATCATGTTGGGATGGGCACCTCTAGAAGACAGGGGCCTGGCCAGTTCTCACTGATAAAAAGGAATTCAGTGGAGAAGCAAGGGAAAATAAATACTACTTTTGTGTCATTTAATCTTATAATTTTATAAAATAGGTATTATTTCCCCAACTTCACAAATGAAGTAACAACTAAGGCTTGGAGAGGTAACTCACCCAAGGTTATTACACAGCTAGTAAGTGGCAGAGACCTCAGAGCCCATGATGTCAGTCACGGGAGGCAGGAGAGAAGGGAGGCCCTCGCTTACCTTCCTTCTGTTCAATAGGAAGCTGGGGAGGGGGCAGCTCCTCTTGGAGGGGGACAGGTTCTTGAGGGAGAGGGGGACCCCCTGAAAGTCACCGAGGACACAAAGGAGCAATGATCAGGCTGATGTCGGCAAGATGTGGTGGGAGGGGGCGGACGGGGAAGCACTCACCTTTCTTTTCCACGGGGAGCTGGGGAGGGGGCAGCTCCTCTTGGAGGGGGATGGCGTCCTGTGAGGGAGAGGGCTGCACTACAGAAAGGGGTGTGTGTGAGTAGCCTACCCCTAACTCCCCTCCCTTTCTGAAGATCAGGGTGTAGGCTAGACTAGAAACCTAGAGGTCCAATTGAGACTTACCTTCACTCTGTCCCTCAAAGTGCAGGCTATGCTGGGAGGCGCGAGGGTGACCCTGGGGGAGGGCTCTGCTCAGAGGTGGGGAAGGGGGTGCAGCATAGCCCACTGGAGGCAAGAAGGCAGATGGTCAGAGCCTGCATTTCCTCCTGGAGCCCCGGTACCATGCCACGCCCCCAAACGCTTACCTTCCTGAAGGGGGTGGGTCAGGGGCTGTGGCCCTAGCTCTCTTTGTCCTGAAGCCTTGAAACCTGGAAGAGGAAAGGTGAATCAGGGGTGGTTTTGAGGGGCTCTTTCCTGGCCCTGAGTATGGGAAGGGGAGACACTGGAGGTCAGGAGCTTAGAAAAGATGACCAAGACACCAGAAGTCTATTGCTCCTGGCCCAAACCCACCTGGTCAAGACTGATTCGGTGTGATAATCTGACAGCCTCACTTCCACCAGGCTCAAAGTCTTGGGTCTCCCAAGTCCTGGCCTAAAGGGACTATGACATACGGGGCTGGGGAAGAGGCCTTAATCTTGCTTCAGTGTTTTTCCCTTCAGAGCTTCTGGGCTCTCTCCACAGTTCAGGCCTTGAGCAGGCCAGAGCCTCGCCTGCCCGTCTGCTCCGCCCCCGCCTACCCTGGGCCCTTGAGACGCCTTCGGGCCTCCGGTGAGGAGCCCGCACAGGAGCCGAGGTGCCCCGCTGTAATAGCCTCAGCTCCTCACTAGTTTAGGTCTCTTTAGGACCTGAGGAACTGCATGGGTCAGGACTCTTGAAGCAAATCACCCCCACAGCGATGGCAAAAGGACTCGTTTGTAGCTGATTTGGTCACGAAAGGCCAGGACTGGGAGGGACAAGATTGAGCCTCCCAGAGACAGATTAGACCTATGACGCTCTCTCAAGTTTTCCACAGTAACATTCTGTTGGGCATCCAAGCAGATAATGTGTGTGAGCTGGAGGGGCTGTGCCTGGTTCCCTGTGGAGAGGTAACACCCCCTCCCCTCCTCTCCTCATCAGGTAAGGAGTCACTTAAGGTTCCCTGGGTCAGTGCACTGGTTGTGAGCAGCCAGGGGCTCCTGGTCTTCTCTTTTGGGTAATAGGTCCCACAGACACAGCAGGTTCCTCACTGTGAATTTACCAGCCCTCTCTGCTGTCTGTTTGACTCTAATTGTGTTTCTCAGCAGCAATCTTAACAAACCCCTCCCCTTCTGAACGCCTGCTCCCCCTCCTGTTAAAGGCTCCAGCGCCCAGCCCCACCACAGGCCTGCTCAGAACAGCCAGCTAAGCGGGGTACCTTTCTGCTGGTGATGAGCCATCCAGGATGGCTGGACCCAGGCCCCCTATCCAAGTGCTGGCTCCAAGCCCAACTCACCTCCATCAGAGGCCACAGAAGCAACAGTTAAACAGGCCAAGACCAAGGCTGCTCTGGACATGGTCCCCATCCTGGGGCAGGTACAGGTGGGCAGCCACCCAGTAGGTCCTCTCAGGCAGATCTGACTGAAGGGCCGGGCAGATGGGAGCCTGCCTGTCCAGCTGCTGTTGCTGCTATTGTGAACTTCAGGGCCGGTTCCTTCTCCTCTTTATAGGCTACAAGAGACAGCTCCCGCCCTCCTCGGCTTCCTGCTGACTCAGTCCCAGCCGCTCCTCCTCTTGCACTCACCCTGAGGCCTCCCGAGAGGACTGAGAACAGAGGTGCACCCAGCTCCAGAGAAACTGATTTTGAGAATCCCAGAGCAAGAAAGGCCCAAGGCCTTATTCTGTGCCCCAATTTCTCCGTTTGCATCCTGCCTTCTGTGGAGAATGCATCTGACAACCTGCTGAACTGAGGTGTGCAAACAGGGCACTGAGGAGTTGAGAGGAACACCCTCCAAACTGGAGCTCCCGCACCAGGGAGAGCTCTGGAATGCCCCTTCTCAAACCCTCAAGCCCCTAGGACAGAAGAGAGGGAGACAGAATCAAATTCCTTTTTATGTCCCTGTCAGGAATCAGAGATGAGGACATACACCACTAGCTTCAAGTTTACTGTTTTTATTTTTTAACTTTTTGGCTGTACCATACAGCATGTGAGATCTTAGTTCCCTGATCAGGGATTGAACCCAACCCCCTGCACTGAAAGCATAAAGTCTTAACCACTGGACCACCAGGGAAGTTCCCCAAGTTTATTTAGTTTCACTCTCCTCACATCCAAACAGCTACAGCTTCTTCCAGACCAAATCTCTTCATGAAAGTAGATTCATGCCTTCACACGAGTTCTGAGGAGTCTGCGGGATTCCAGACCTGTCAGTTAAGGCATGGCTGGTGGCTCCTGCAGGTCTTTGCCACATCTATATACAAATGCTCAGAAAATTTCTTCAGCATTTGGGACCCTGGTGTCCTGTAGCTCCAGTAGCCGCTGTACAGCCTCGGCCAAGTCTCGTTCTCCAAGTCGACGATTATCTCGAGTCCGAATGTTCACTGTTCTCTTACTCTGCTCTTTCTGTCCAACCACTGCAGGAAGAGGGAGGTCTGAGAATCTTAGGGAAACTGTATCCAAAAGGAGAGGATATCCTCCTTTTGCTGTGCAGAAATCTTTAGGAAAAGCAGAGCTCAGACATGGTTCCGGGAAAGGATATATTTAGCTATCTCTTGCTCTCCAGTTCCCTGGTCTTCCTGAAAGATTCCAGACATTTTCTTACATGCCTTACTTATCACTTCCATTCAGGAGCCCAGGGGTGAGAGACAGTACGGTCAGCCAAAGACAGACAAACAGATCAAGAAGCAGATCCAGAAAGAAAAGTGTCTGTGTGTGTGCATGTACATTAGAGAAAGGGGAGGGTGGCAGGGTGGGAGACACGTTATGTAAGTCCACAGGGGCATGGTGTAGCTTGTGCCAAGACTGGCAGGATGAGTGGGTGTGTAAAACTAGAGAATCAGATAATCTGGCTGAGAAATCTCTACCTCTTGCCTTGAAGACAGAGCTCTGAATCTTGGAAAAATGAAAAAAGGCACAAGGTTGGCTTAGGCTTTTCCCCTTTCGGCCCTTTTTCTCATCCCTTAGGGCTGACTCCACCTAGGTCTAGAATAAACAAAATTAATTAACGTCTTATTAGCCCTTCCTGTCTCTTTCTGTCTGATGCTCCCTTGACTAATTAACCTGACAGACACCAAGAGTTAGGGTAGGGGCCAGCAGAAAACTGTCCTGAGGGTCAGCGGCGCAGGCCAGGGGGTGCAAGAGCCTAGGCCCCAAAGGCTCAGTTGCACTGAATCCTGGCTCCTGCCCAGCTTGGGTAATGAGCCACAAATTACCCAAATGTGCAAATGACCAGGCTTGATAGATAGGAAAGAACATACAGGCCAGGTGGAAGAGTGTAGGGCTGTGGGGCTGTGCTGACCAGGTCTTACCAAACTGAAAATTGTAGTGTGCAAGCTGAGCCCGGCGGATTCTCCGGCTGAGGGTCAGTCCCGAGTCAGCGTCCAGGTCACCGACCAGTCCGGCAGCTCGCAGGTTCTGCTGTGCCTGGGGCAGAGGGTCATTGATAGGAACTTGATTTAACGGAAGGCTGAGGAGGTGGAATACCCCAACGCCAGTTTTCCTCAAGCTCCCCCACCTGCTCTTCCTTCCTCTGCCTCCAGGCTCTCCAGGTCTCTTCACGAACCCTCTTCACTCTCTACACTGAGGCCCCTCTGCAGCCCCCACAGCTTCCTTGTCTGCCTCATCCTGCAGCCAAGCCTTGCTGGACTCTGCCTGTTTCTAGACACCACTCTATACCACCAACCAGCTGCTCGGCTCTAGTACTGTCCATTATCCTTACTTCTCTCTAGAAACGAAAAATAAGAACAACACTCATCCAAGGCCCCTTCTGTGGCATGTACCTTATTGTCTATTTAACATTTACACTTGTTTAATTTTCACAAATCTCCAGGCAAGGAGGGATTAGCTCAGTTTTCAGATGTGGAATTCCCAGCATGTAGCAATTCCCACTGCTCATCCCAGGCCTCTCTATCAGGCCTGCATCGGCCCCCATCCTCACCTCTCTGGCATATTCCTCCTGCTCTGTCCCCACAGGGATGACCACCACCTGGAACGGGGACAGCCACAGTGGCCTGATTGAGAGGAGAGAGGAAGGCAAATTATTTATCCCGGCTCAGACCACAAGTGTGGCTGCAGAGAGCAGATTCTAGAAGGAAACAGAAGCTGGAGTCTGAAGGGGGCCAGGATCTGGAGCATGCACTGCCTAGTCTGAGGGCCAGAACAGACAGGAATCAGGGTCAAACGTCTCACCATTTTCCCCCATAGCTCTCTGCCAGCACTCCCAACATCCTTTCCACGGAGCCAAGCACGGCGCGATGAATAAGGACTGGACGCTCTAGGGCCCCCGACTGCCTTGGAGGGAGATGGGGGTGGACGGAATGGAGAAGCATCACAAAATGAGCACCCGAGACTACCTTCCAGTTTCCAAGAAATCTTCAACCCCGGCAAGGGAGGATGTGGCTAAGTTTTAAGGGGAGAAGACAAGGTGCCATACCCCTTGTACTGGAGGTCAAATCTCAGGGGCAGCTGGAAATCAAGCTGGATCGTCCCACACTGATGGGGTCGACCCAGGGCATCGCGGACATGCACATCAATCTGGAGAAGACAGAAGGGAGGACACGCGGGAAACCAGAGCCAGTGCCCTCCACTGCACGTCCACCCCCTCTATCTACCCACACCCCGGGCTGTGTGGAGACACGTCACCCACGGCATCCTGCTCCATGGCACTCACTGGAGCCTCTGGCAGAGGCTCTTTCCATTTCATAGTGATGTAACATTAGGGGACGTCAACATTCACATGAATGGCCCAGCCTCGCCCTGGCCTCTCGGTTCCATGAGTTTCTCACCCCAGAGGCCTTCACCCAAGCCCACACCGTGGCCATGACCTTCACCCCATCACCTCCCAGGATGGCTGCGCCTCTGAAACAAGCCATCAGACACCTGCTCTGACTACTGTATCCTGTCCTTCCAGCTCTGACAATTATTCCTATTAATGACTCTTCAATTTCTCAGCTCCTTAACTCACTTTTCTTCACACGCATAGGCCTCTCGGCTTTTCCCTCTTCCGTTTCTCTCCATGAAGCTACAACCGCTCTTCTGGTTCCCTGGTATCATTGTTCTTCTGTCACATCCACATGACAAAACTCCACCTTGGCAGCATCCTCGCTGCCCACCTGCCTGGCCCTGCCACAGAGCCCCGCATTGCTCAGCATACCACACACTACAGATGCAAAAACAGTGGCTGACCAAGGGGCCGCTGTGAACCTCAACAGAGGCCGTGCTGTCGCCAGCGACCCGCGGGCGGTCCTAACCAACTCTGTGCCCTGTTCTCCTCAAGGATGCACAAGCTTTCTCCTTAATTCCCTGCTTTAGCTCCCTCATGACAACTCTCTTCTTCCCCACTCCCATCTCAGCAAATGTTCCTGCCTCCTACCTTGTGGAGAATTCCAATAACTGACAGCATGAGAAAGGAAAAACGTCTCAGCTTCTGTCATCACACCTATACATTTCCTTGCACCTACCCCAGCCTTTCCTCCTGTCTCCTAAACAAAGGCACAGGGGTCCTGTCTATGGGGGGCTCTGGATCCCATCCCTTACGATGTCCCNTTCCAATAACTGACAGCATGAGAAAGGAAAAACGTCTCAGCTTCTGTCATCACACCTATACATTTCCTTGCACCTACCCCAGCCTTTCCTCCTGTCTCCTAAACAAAGGCACAGGGGTCCTGTCTATGGGGGGCTCTGGATCCCATCCCTTACGATGTCCCACAAATGTCCCTCTACTGAAACCCCTTCTACAACTTCAACTTCTCCCTACCCAAACAGGCTCCCTCTCATCACAGCATTTAAAAATCCTCAAGCAACATCTCTTTGGATCTGTCAGCCACTCTCCTTTGCCTTTATAAAAGACAATGTTCTTTAAGGTTTGTTTGCTTTAGCCACACCATGTGCGGCTTGTGGGATCTTAGTTCCCCAACCAGGGATTGAACTTGGGCCCTCAGCAGTGAAAAGTGCTCAGTCCTAACCACTGGACCATCAGGAAATTCCTTAGAGTCAATGTTTTTGAGAGAGTTATATTCATTTATTCACTTCTGATTCCAACTCCCATCCCCATTTTACTGGAAAATGGCCCCTCAAAACCTAACAGCCTTGGGGATTCCCTGGTGATCCAGTGGGTTGAGATTCTACCTGCCAGAGTGGGGACACAGTTTCGATCCCTGATTCTGGAATATCCCACATGCCTTGGAGCAACTAAACCTGTGCACCATAGTTACTGAGCCTGCAAACCTCAACTACTAAAACTAAAGCCCATGTGCCTAGAGCTTGTGCTCTGCAATGAGAGAACCCACTGCAGTGAGAAGCCTGCACCTGAAACACTGCAGTGAACAAGAGCCTCTGATCGCCACAACTAGAGGAAATGCTCATGCAGTAACCAGGACCCAGTGCAGCCAAGATTAATTAATTAAACAAACAAACAGACCTAACAGCTTTTTCACTATATCCAGCAGGCACTTTTCAGGCCTTTTTTTCACTGATTTCTTTCACCTCTTTCAACCTGCCATGTCACTCCTTGACCCAGCCTCTGCCTACAATGTTCTCTCCTGAGACATCTTTTTACTTAACCAACAGTTACTTTTTAGATTAGAAAGAGATTCCTATAGGAAACCTTTTCTGACCCTCCAGAGTAACACGCTCCCTTAGTACCTACACAGTACTGATCCCATGGTGCTAAAAACGCCTTCTTTACCTCCCAGAAGCTTCACCAGACCTAAGTTCCAGGAGGNGACATCTTTTTACTTAACCAACAGTTACTTTTTAGATTAGAAAGAGATTCCTATAGGAAACCTTTTCTGACCCTCCGGAGTAACACGCTCCCTTAGTACCTACACAGTACTGATCCCATGGTGCTAAAAACGCCTTCTTTACCTCCCAGAAGCTTCACCAGACCTAAGTTCCAGGAGGGCAGGAAATGTATTGCTCTTCTTTACATCCTACACAAGTTTAAACACATTCCTTCGTATCTATTACACATTTAATAAAACAAAACCAGAAGATGAACAAGTAAGACTCTAATCTGGGTCCCNACGCCTTCTTTACCTCCCAGAAGCTTCACCAGACCTAAGTTCCAGGAGGGCAGGAAATGTATTGCTCTTCTTTACATCCTACACAAGTTTAAACACATTCCTTCGTATCTATTACACATTTAATAAAACAAAACCAGAAGATGAACAAGTAAGACTCTAATCTGGGTCCCCAGCTTACCTTAGGCCCATAGAATGCACCATCTCCAGGGTTGAGATCCCACGGTGCTCCAAATTCTTCTAGGGCCTGCTGCAGGACCTTTAAAGAGAAGCAGATAAGAGAAGAAATATGTCGCCTTAGACTTTATAAGCAGCATATCCCACTAGCCCCAGCAATGATCCTCTCAGCACCTGCCTCTACCAGGGACCTTATTCCCACCTCTCCTCCTCTTCCATTAGACTGCTTTATCTGCCTCTGCTTCCCTACCACTCACTCACCTGCTCGGCCTGGTCCCAAAGGCAAGGCTCTCCCAGGAAGCCAGACGGCCGGGTAGACAGTGCCATGTGGAAGGAAAAGCCAAGGATGGTGTAGACGGAGTGCAGGAAATCAAGACAGCCTCGGATCTCTGCTCGCAGCTGGAGGAATAAGGGTAGGTGAGCTGCATGCCAGCTAGAGCTCTGGGGTCAGGGTGGTAGTTTGAGGGGAAGAAAGTAAAAACATAAAGGAAAGTTGGAGATAGAATGCAGCTGACTTATAGTATATAAAGAGGGCAGCTGAGGATCAGGAATGTTGGCAGTTCACAAGGAGAATGAAAGGTGGTTTAGACTGCTTCAGTGGAGCTGGGGAAGGGCCACCTGATCCGGTGCACAGAAGATGTGGGCGTCATCCTGCTGGAAGCACCGAAGCCGGGTCAGGCCCCCCAGGCTGCCAGAGGCCTCAGCCCGGTGCAGGGCCCCGAAGTCGGCCAGTCGCAGGGGCAGCTCTCGCCAGGATCTGGGCCGATGGGCGAACATTAGGCTGAGGTTGGGGTGGGGAAGAGTCAGGGCCACAGGGAAAACTAACCCCTGAAGCCTGCTCCCCGCCCAGTCCACTTCCCTTCTTCGCACTATCAGCTGATGCCCTCTCAGGCCTCACCCTGCCTCCTGCTGAGTCCTGTTAATCCTGCCTGGTTCTCAAATGAATTTCTCAGTAACAATAATAGACACCACTTTCTGTGCCCCTTTTCTATGACAGGCGTTGAACTGAAAGAGGAACCTGAGACAGCAGCTCCAAACCCTTGTTATTACACATGATGAGACTGAGGCTTAGGGAGGTACAATGATTTCCCCGAATTCACATGGAGAGATAGAGGGCAGATTCCAGACTCAAATCCAGGGTTCCAACACTATTCCAAGGTGCCTTCTACTAATATTTAGCAACCCGGCTGCCCAGCCCCAGCTGCAGCAGAAATCAGGTCCCCTGGCTCCCAGCTCACCAATGTGCAGGGCAGTTCATGGGCTTGAGGGCGAGTGTGTCTGTGGCAGGGCTGGCAGAGTGGTCGCTCTGAGAGCTGGAGGGCCTGTCCAGGCCTGGTGGCTGCAGGGCAAACATGTCTTCCCGATAATGCTCCCAGTGCCCTGACAGCTCCCAGAGCTTCGTAGAAAACAACGTGGGGGTTTTCACTTCTGAAAAACCGCGGCGGGTGTACTCAGCCTGCAGAGATGTAGACATGGGAAACCAGAGTGACTGGGGAGCAGAGGAGGCAGGGTGGCAGCTGTGTGGCTCTCCTGGGCCCTCAAGTCATGCTGATCACAGCTACACCTAGTAATTACCACACCCCCTCTCTACACTCCCCATAGATGCACTGCTCTTGATTAAGGTGACTTGCACTCTCTCATTCCAGGTGGCGCTAGTGGTAAAGAACCAACCGCTGATGCAGGAGACATGAGATGTGGGTTCAGTCCCTGGGTCGGGAAGATCCCCTGGAGAAGGAAATATCAACCCGCTCCAGTATTCTTGTATGGGAAATTCCATGGACAAAAGAGCCTGGTGCACCACAGTACCTGCGGCTGCAGAGTCAGACACAACTGAAGTGACTTAGCACAGGTGCACTCTGCGGTATTAATGNTGGGTCGGGAAGATCCCCTGGAGAAGGAAATATCAACCCGCTCCAGTATTCTTGTATGGGAAATTCCATGGACAAAAGAGCCTGGTGCACCACAGTACCTGCGGCTGCAGAGTCAGACACAACTGAAGTGACTTAGCACAGGTGCACTCTGCGGTATTAATGTTCAAACTTCTAATTCCTCTCTTTTAATAGTTGGGTTCTTCTAGGCCCTCAGTCCCCCTCCAGTCATCCTTCCCCTGAACATGGGTCCTCCTTACCCTGATAAAAGCCACCAGTGCATTATACACCCTTGTCCCTCGAGGCAGGAAGAAGCAGCTCCCAGGACTTAGTTCATGGAAAAAGAAGAGCTCCTGTTCCTGGAGTTGGAATCAGCAATATCACTTCAAGGTGAAAGCAGGGCTTGAAAACCCAGAAGAGACTACTTGACAGAGTTGCTTAGTTTGTGGGATTCTGAATTTGCTCCCAACTTCACAGATCAGGTTCCCTCCTGGCTCTGCAACCCTTATCATCACCACCTCCTCTGCCCCCATCCCCCCAGTCTCTATACCTTCCCAATGCGCCGGTGGTCCCGTAACTCTGCTTCCTCCCTCCATTCTTCCCAGGCCTTCAGCTCCTCTGCAGTGGGGAAGGAAATGCCCGACACTCTCTGCAGCGTCTCTGGGGCGCCTGGAAATCTCCACATTGATGATGAGTTCTGTGGGAGGACAGAGGGAGTCAGAGGGAAGATGAGGACTGAAGGCACCCACCCAACCTTCTTCAATCCTCAGATGATACTCTGGGTGCAAGGATCGCAGGTACCCACTTGACAACAATCCCATCTCATCTCTCTCACCACTTTCCCCACCATCCCCAGCAGCAGGATGCCCACTCCATCCTCCAGACAACCCCTGACATATTTACCACCCTGGAGGTACCTGGGTGTTGGTTTACACATGTACTGCTCAACTCTAACTGTATCTTGTCACCTCTGCATTCTCACCAGCACTATCTTACCAGCACCCCTGTACTTCCTTCCTTCCCCTTCTAATCAACAATGGCACAGGGAAGTAACCCTAAGCACTGGTCAACTATTAAGTCCGCCCATCTCCTTATCAAGCTCCCATACAGTCATGAGAAAACCCAATCTCCCACGCTGTTCCTGGATCCATGAAATTCAAATGCCTCTGCTTCTCGTTCCTTGAACAGTACTAATAAGAAACAGCCTGCATTTTATAGTACTTTTAACTTGTCCTTACTTTCTCTTGTGTTAGTTGGTTTTGTGTCTATGATATGGCCCTACTGGCGGGACAGGAATTAACAGCCTCATTTTACAGCTGGGGACCATGGGCAAGGAGATTTCCCCAAGGCCATATACTTATCAGTGGCAGAGACAGAACTCAGAGCAGATGCCTAGGTTTTCAGTCCAGGGCTTTGCTCTACCTATCTGCCTCTCCCCTCACTCCCTGCTTCCTGCTCCAACTGACAGTTCAGCTTGCCCAGGAGCAGTATTTTTATAAAGGGCAGGCCTCTGACTTAAAAGAAATATTCTCTCTATGCCTGTCAAATGGTGTTCCACACCTGCTCTCTCCTCAGGAGTCTTCCCTAATGACCCTGTCCAGTCTGTTTATGCCCTCCTTTGCCATCTCTCTCGGTGGTAATGTCTGACTATGGAATTTGAATTGGCTTCTGGGCTCTGGCAGGGTGTCGAGTATCTGTCACTAGATGGGAAGTTTCTAGAAGGCAGGAACAAAGTTTCTTTCTCCTTCCAGATTCCTCCCTTAGCTAAGAGCAGAGAAGGGGCTGAGAATCACCTTCCCCTTCCTCAACTCACTCCAGTGAAAACACACGCATCTCAAGCTAACCCAGTCCTCATGACTGACCGACAGCAGCTTCAGGCCTCCAATCTGTCCAGTATGCCGAAGGTGGGGGCCTCTGCACAGGTCAACCAGCATGCCACATCTGGGAGAAGGAAGGGGCCAGTGAGTAGTTTCCAAATTCTTGAGCTTCTAAGTTTCTCCCTCTCAGGGTATTTAGCTGACAGAAAGAGACGCAGAAAACTGCCCCACAGAGAGAGCAGTGAGAGAGAAACCTCAGTGCCATTCCTTTGGAGCACCACGGCCTCTCTTCTTCCCCTACGCCAGCCCTGGCCTTCCTTAGTACAGCCCCGCCTCTCTCTGCTCCCCTCAGCGTCAGCAGCTCTCACCCATACACTGTTGCCGTTGGGCCTGTCACCTTCTCCTCAATCAAGCGAAGCTTAAAGGGGTTATCCTGGAAGAAGGGGAGAGTGAGGACAAGCCTTCATTCTCACACAGACATCCCAGAGAGAGCCACTCCTCCCCTCACACCTCTCGATCATTCTCCTAAATCTGTGTCTCCACCTCACCTTGAAGAGCTGGCGAAGCTGAGCCTGTGAAGCCTCCAGTCTCCGGAAGGGCTGAGCAGCAGCTGCAAGGTCCTGGCAAATCCGTTCCAAAATAGGCAGCTCTGAGCCCTTGACTGTCCTGGAGAGATGAAGGATGGTTGGCTGGCCTCTGTCTGCTAGGGAGCAACACCTGGGTGACACACCTGGGTACTTGGTTAGGGGTGAATCCTGCCCTCCAGAAATATCTAAAGTTACTGGCAAAGACAAAGAGACTAGGTGAAAACAAATAGGAAATCAGGTTCAAAGTTTACAGCTTGAGGAAAACAGCTCTAGGTATGAAATTAAATGTTGCATGTAGGCAACCTGGATAAACAAAACTAGCACAACAGTAATGAGAGATAAAGTAAAAATTGAATACATAAAGGCTAGAGAAGGCAAGTTTCAAGCTGATTTAGATAAGGAAGGACATGGACTAATAGAGACGGTGATACCCATGTCACAGCTGAGGCATGGAGGGACCCTGCCACCAGTTTTCTTTCTCCTCCAAATTGAACATGCATGAGGCTCCAGAAAAGGCCTCAGAAACCATCTCAGTAAAGAGGTACAAACTTTCAGTTATAAGATGAATAAGGCCTGCGGAACTAACATATAGCACTGTGGCTATAGTTGATAAATTCTGTGTTGTATAACTGAAATTCTCTAAAAGTAGTTCTTAAGCATTCTCATACATACAAAAAAGCATGTGATAATTTGACTATGAGAATCCTTCTACAATGTAGACATATATCAAATCACCATAACTATACTTTAAATAAATTACAACTGTTATTTGTCAGTTAGACCTCAAAAAAAGAAAAAAATATGGTGATATCTCTGGGAAAAAAAAAAAAAAGCACCCCAGAATTATTCTCCTCCTTCCTTGCATTACTCACCGTTTCTTTCCTAAGAAGAAATCATGGTAAAAGCCACATTCTGTGCTTGGGCCGTGGCAGAGGACAGCACCTAGAAGCTGTTCAGCTGCTGCCCCCAGGACATGGGTACTGGAGTGCCAGAACACCTGGGTTCACAAGAAAGGAGTTCATGAGTTCATAGCCTTCTCCTTTAGCCCCTACCTCTCTGACCTCCTCAGAAAAGCTGATGTGAACCAGTTATGAATAACTATCACAAAATGTGGCCCCTGAGCTTGGGGGTGACTGCTGAATAGTAAAAGACAAATAAACAACAACAAAACTGAATATAAAAGAAAGAAGGCCCCTAGAAGCAATGCACAGAAAAGAGTAAGCCCCACTCCTCACTGCTTTCCAGTTCCAGAGCATAGTAGGAGGTCAGTCAGTTTTCATACCATCCAAGCTGACATGAAAAAATGGAGGGGAAGCCAGGTCATGTGCCCAGTTGTGCAAGCCACACTAAAATTAAAAATGTGCTACTGATGACTTATAATATAGGTCTCAAGAGTTGGGGGGCTAACCCGCCATATTATCTATTTTCAACTTAATTCTCTCCCTTTCACTAGCACAACTAGTCACTGCTTAATAGACCCAGGCTAAGCAAAAACTTTCTTCCTAAGTTTCCAGCTTAGCCAGGACCAGTCAAGACAAGCAATATGCCGTAAGCCTCCCAACTGCACTTGAAGAAACTGAGGCAAGGGAAATAAACGCTAGAAATGCCTACTTAAACAACTCTTAGTTTAGCAACCAGTGTATCCCTGATAAGAAAGAAGCTTACCGCTTTCCCCTGTGCAGAATCGAATGTCAGAAACCTGAGGTCAGCATCTGTCTCCAAGGGCCGCTCCAGATCATAAGGTTCTCCATTCACTTGAGCAGCCACTGCAGTATCTGCCAGGTTTGAACTTCAGCAGTGAGGAATACAGGTAAAGAAAAAGACAAGGTTACAATCCAAAGGCGAAGACAGGAACTAATCTCTTAGCAACTCTAAACCTGCAAAGAGGAAACGGGTTATGGGAGCAATATAATTTATCATTCCCCTCCACCCTCCATGCCTAATGGAGGAAGGTCAGAGACTATGAAACTAATGCAGATTGAAAAGGAATTGGCAGGAAACGCTATCTTGAGGAGGATGGGATAAACATACAAAGTCTTTTCCCTACTCAAATTGAGAAAGAGAAAGCAGAGATAGAAGCATTATTCTGGTAGGTGCAGAGTGAGCCTAGTACCTGATCTGCTGGGCTAGTTCGTAAGGAGTTGTCTTCCATGCTACAGCATCGACTTTCTGACCTCCAGGAAGTGATATCTTAATAGTCCGCTGTTCCTCCTGTGCCATGCTTGCTAACCTCTTTACCTGAGCAGTCCATAGCTCCTCAAAATGGGCAAGCCGCTCTACCAACCAGTGTGGAGGGGTCGGCACAGCTGCCTGGAGGGAAAGATGTTAACGAGTAACACAGGTTCCATCATTTCTTCCTGGGATTGGGACCGCGCGAAATTAGAACATTTAAGTGGCCGTGGTCCGAATCCTGGGGCTTTAAAAACACTGGGTGATACAGGGCCCTAGGCTAGGAGCTCTAGGTTCCCCAGGCTGCCAAAATGAGGGAAAAAATGGCGCATCTAAGGGCTAGGGTGGTCCGGTTCGGGGCCGCTGGGTGTCAAGCAGGGTTAAGAGCCTACACTTTGGGGGCTCGGATGGGCTGGGTCCAACGTGGCTCGGAACTTTTGGGTACCTCACGCACCGTGTGCAGCCCGCAGGCATGTAGCCCTGGGAACCGAAGCCGCCGACACCTCTGATACAGCCCCATTTTCCCTCAGTCCGGTCCTACATTCTCAAATGATCGCAGCTTCTCCTTCGCCAGATTCCTCACTGACGTCTGACCCAACAATATCCATGCCTATTGGTTACTACAGCTGCCACTCCAATCTGGGACCACCTCCAGGAACTCCGAGGGAGGAACACCCCACGCAGCACTAGCAGAGGTGTGGGTGGTTCCGCCTGACCGGAAAACCTAAACTGTTACACACGTGGGCAATTCCAGAGACCTGCAGTTTCAGATCAAAAGAGCAGTAAGATATCCTGCGGCTTTGAGGACAGGGGCAGGAAAATTTCCCAGAATGCAAGCGGAAGAGAAACAGATCGGAAAGGGTAGTCATTTCCTTTTAACCACACTTTCACATAGTCTTCACTGGCAGGTAGGAAACAGATAAAAGCATATACTTTGAGATAAGACAGATCTAGTGTAAATCCTGGGAATTGTGTCATTTTGCGTAAATTAACTTCTAGAATTCCCTAGCGGTCCAGTGGTTAAGACTCTGCTCTTCCACAGCAGAAGCCACAGGGAACTGGTCAGGGAACTAAGAAGACACAAGCCAGGCAATGCGACAAAACCAGATACTCCCAAACAGAATAAACTTCTGAACTTCAATTTTCTTATCTATAAAATGGGAATAATAATAGTTCTCGTTCTGAATTAAGGTTAATTTTATATTGTCTAATATATTGCATAGTACATAGTAATGGGCAACACTAGTGACAAGCTATGAGAATAAATGAACATAACCACTTTGGGGCTAGAGCAAAGAATCTGCAGACGGCATTCTTTGGCATCCCTTCATACTCATGGTGCTTAAAGAGGGCTCTTTAGAGACCCCTTAATCTTACAGATGAGGAATTTAAGGTCAGAGAAGGTAAGCGGTTTAATGCCAACTGATGCTGGATTCTGAATCCAAGTTTCGTATTCTTCTACCACAACAGACTTTCTCTGGTAATAAGAGTTTATTCCCAAAACAATTCCTTCAACAGCTCAGAAAGAAGTGCCTAACCCTAGAACCTTAGCTGTCTGCTTCCAACCAAGACTGCCTCTAATTTCCATCCTAGCTCTCCTTTAGCCCTCTCCCTGCTATATCCAGAACACAGGACTAGGTGTATTTGATTTGTTTTCTATAGTAAAAATTGAAACACAACCAGATTTGTAAAGTATGAGGGGAAATGGATTTAGGGGCAGATGTGAGGTTCTTACTAATTCCCATTAGTCCCCTCACCTGGGGGTGGGGATGGTTGGTGTTGGTTCTCAAGTTTCCAATGGTGATGTTATCAAGCATTGTGGAGGAAGAGCTGTCATAGAAAGGTGTTTAATCTAAGTTTCCAGAGGTTCTGTCTGGGGAGGCAGCAGTTGATCTGAGTCACAGGCACCACTCCGGATCTTGGCTCCATCTTCTGGTATGTTAGACACCCTGAAATACAAAAAGAAATAGACAACAGTGTGGAAGAGGAAGATTACTTGTATGTGTGTGAGTTTGGGAGAAGGTTGGGAGAATTTTTAAATGGCAGTCAGGAAGTGTGACAGCAGGCAGAACTCTTCCTATGGCTCTGCACCCACAGGGACAGGGAAGTGTTACACTGCATGCAACAAAATGGTAGCTGCTCCATAAATAATTAAGAATATACTGATAACTGGATTGACTTGAAACCCCACAGGACTTGTATACTGATACACACCTTCTTTAACCATTCTGCTTTGGGAGGATAGTAGAGGGATGGTGGGATAAGATTACAGACAGTAGCTGCCTGCACTCATCCCTCAAACATGTACTGACTACTTCCTATGCGCGATGCACTGAGCTGGGTGCTACGGGATGCCAATCAATCAACTGCTACATCATCACTTATGTGATCTGGTTTGCAGTGGAGGAAGGAAGGAATGTCATGTTATTCCATCCTTCCCTGTGTCACCGGCAAGCCAGCAAGCAAGCAGGCAAGAGTAAGCTAGCGAAGGCCAATACATTAATCACCGGGTCTTCACAATTTCTGATCGGTGACTAGCACGTCTCAGCCTCAGAATTTTAGCCAATTAGCCTGCTGGGGAAATATCTGTTGCTAAAACTGCTCCTCCCTTCCACCAGAATATTACTCAGCAACCACTATGTGCCAAGTGCCATGCTTCACTACCTCACTGAATTCCGAGAACCCCAACAAGTAGTAGTTCTTACAGTCCTTTCAAAATGTTGAAAATGACTCTCAAAGAAGTCAAGCCCCACTCCATCTGAATGCAGGACCAGTGTTATGTTATGCTGTCTCCCAGGGGGCAGGATCATCACCATGCATCATGTTTGGTAGCTCCTCTTTTTTTTCTCTCTCCAGGGAACAGTACTAGGAGCCTTTGGGCCCTAAGAGGCCTTTTATAGGGTGGAAAGTTAATAAAAAGCCAAGAAAACAGGCAAAGAGGCATCTTACCAAATAACCTTCACTAGTCTAAGGTTAAGGAAAAAGAAGAGTTTAGGAAATAATGCCAGAAGGTTTCATAGAAGTCTAGGGAAAAGAACCCCTCAGAAAAGGGTACACTAGACCCTGAATCAATTTTGAGAAACTCATCTTTACTCTACTCTTAGAATGTTAGTTACACTTTGGTTGAGGAGGTATTGTTTTTTTATCATCTTTAACTGTTTGCAAGAATTCTCTCCATGGAAAGTACAGTACATTTCTCTTGTTATCAGGAGCAACACATACCTCCAAATCTTCATTCTTAGAAGTAAAATTTCCCTACACCAAAGCGGTAGAAGAGATATTGAGGGAAAAAGGAGAAATATAAGAAGGTAAAATACAGAAAGGTTTGTATCATTGCCACCAAATGGTTTTGAGGCCCAAAGAACTAGCAGAGTGGCTAAAGCTACAGTAGGTGCTGTCGGGAGGCTAGGTTAAAAAAAATCTTTCCCCCCTTAGTAATAAAGATCTAGGATGGGGCCAAACTTTAACTTTGCTTTTAAATATACTACAAAGAGATAGTCCAGCCAACTTCACTGAGTAAATTGAGGGGGAAACATTCTAGCCAGAGCATGGGGATAAATTGAAAACAAAACCTTGGGCTCCCCTAAAGTCTCTACTAAGATTGTCCTTTCCTAAGACATTTCTTGAGTCGGTACAAGAGAAATACAGCCACCACCATGCCTTTTAAATGACCCTGGTTGGTCAGTTCAAGAAAATATGGTCTCCCAAACACAGGAGCCAGCGTCAACTTTAAGTTCGATGCTGAAATAAAGTAACAAAAACAAAGACCTAAGTACCCTGAAGGAAGGTCCTAGATATTATCTGTACAACTATATGGCCCACTACCCCAAATCCAAGACTCCAACTGAATACTAATCGTTACTGCCTTATGTAGGTGCAAAGGATTTCTAGCCAGGGGAGGAAGAAACCCATTCTTTTCTACCCATTCCAACTGAAACACCCGAAGAAAAATGTAGGAATTTTCAAGTCTTATCTCCTCCATCCCACAAATTAGGTGACAAAGGACTTAATTCTCAAGAAAGGGATCCAATGGGGAAGGGAAAGGAAGGAATGTTGGAATATCTAATTTGCTAAGAACCCCAGCAGATCCAGGGTGTGCTGGGTTAGTCAACACCCTTCTGAGTCAAACACCAAGAAAACTGCAGCCTGTATTTGTTTCCTCTGTTGGCACTGCTCACTAGCCCCTCCACCCACATCTGTGTTCTCAACTTTTTGACTCCTGCCGCAGTGATAAAGGAAAAGGATAGGGGTAAAAAATGGAACCATAAGGTAACTGCAATTATCAGTTTCTAAACAGATCTCAGCCTTCTTATCCGGTTCCCCTCAAACTTGTAACTAAGTATTGTTTCTTCTGTCCTCCCCCACCCCCTAGTTTGTCAGAAATAATTTATTTTACATGGCACTTGCTTCTTTCTACTTCTACATGGGGGGAGAACAGGATGTTTACTTAAGAGCCATCTCATGGGTGTCCCTCTTGCAGCCTCAATGAGTTATTACTCAGCAACTGTGAACAGCAGCTGACTGGACTTGCCTATACGGTTTACTCATAATCAAGTATGAGAAACGCCTCCATACCCTAAAACATAGTCTGCCTACATACATGAGGGGGCAGCTCATTCCTTCTATACTATATTGGCCCAAATAAAACAATTTTGTGGAAGCTGTTCATTTTCAACATGCCCAGAAAGGCCAGTGAGGAGTTCTAAAAGTTGTTGCTTCCTTGGGATGGGGACAGGAATCAGGTGGCAAGTCAAGGCCCCAAGTGGGGACCAGGAAGTTAGGGTGAGCCGGATTCCAGAAGCGGCCAGTACAGTGTACACCCCTACTTGCTGGGTGTGTTCCTAGACTGTGCTATTTCTGAAGTGTCTGGTGACATGCATGCAGTTTCACATATTCAAGGCTGCTATTTAGGGCCTTCTACACTGCCAGGGATCCAGGCCTGGTCTAGATGTAATGACTCTCTTTACCCCTTTAGCCAACATTTATTAAGCTTCCCTGGGTCATGAAAAGGGATGGGGTGAGAGAGAGGTTGAGTGTGGCTTCTGTTACTGGCAATATATGAGAAGGGTAGATGTGGGCAAAGAATTGGCCAGAAGGATCCCAACTGCCACTGCCCCAATTTTATACTTGCTTTAAAAATACTTTTTTGCTCACAACCATACAATTTTTTTTGGAAAACGTACAAAATTATCATCCATATGGTACACCCACTTCATTACCAACCACTCCCTGAACATCTTGATCTTGCCCCACCCGTTGTCCAAAATTGAACTGCCATAAAGGACCAAACAAAACCCACAAGGCCATAAAGATCTTAAGAAGCTCAGAATGCCTTCAGGGACATTGACTGCAGAAGTCAAAGCGGACAGATGGACAAGATCAGAGAGGGGAAAAGTCAACCACACAACAAAGGAAACCATACTTTATTAAACAGGAAAACAAAAGCATAATATTTGGGGCAAAGAGATTAAAAAAAAAAAAAAAAAAAAGGAATGGCTGGAAGAGAGGAAAGCGCAAGCGGTCGCAAGGCAGGCTTGAGACGGGGGGTGGTCTTTGGCGTGTTTGCCTCAGACCTGTGCAGGTGCACACACACCAGCCCCTCTACCCTCCTTGCACGTTTAGACCAAAAGCAAATACAACTGTATCTTCAGATATATTCAGGCTTTTCTTCCTGCATTCCTGTAGCTGGTTTCACCTTCAGCCCTGCACAGTCATGTAGGGTCTTTGCTGGAGAAAATTTAGGTCTTTCCAACAATAGGCCTGTTCCTCAAAGCAGCAGTTTCAGCTTCTGGAGAAGTTCCCTCCTATTTGCATTCACCAGAGAAGCCAGGGGCCCTTGGTCAAAGCCCCAAATCTCAAAGAAAAATGTCAAACCTTTAGAACTAGTTATTTTATTAAATGATATTAATACACATTTCAAAAGGATTTCATTGTTGTTGCCTCTAAAGCATGTACTTGTTTTGTTTTCCACACTGAACACGTGAGAATATCAATCCAACATATCTAATTTAAATCTTAACA
Source organism: Neotragus moschatus (assembly GCA_006410615.1). Taxonomy (NCBI): domain Eukaryota; kingdom Metazoa; phylum Chordata; class Mammalia; order Artiodactyla; family Bovidae; genus Neotragus; species Neotragus moschatus. The sequence continues at coordinate 529,609 of SJYA01000573.1, read as the reverse complement.
GGCACCCCAGCCCATTCAAAAAAAGGGGGGGGGGGAGGAGGGGAGGCAAAAACGAGAAAAAGCAGTAATTTACAGCGGCTTCAAAACAGTAACAGCTGAAGCTTACTTCTGCATGAACCAGTAACTTCAGGACTGATAGTGAATATTCTGCAATTAGGAGTTTTAGCATATTCACATTATCTAGATAGGTTTGCTGTACCATATACATCACAAACATTGTATTCCTGGGACTGGAAAGGATGAAAGGCCTATTCTCATCATTTTCCCCTCCCAGGAAACAAACCAAATTCTATTTATTCTCAACAAAATTTGGGAGGGCAAATGGGAGCACGGATAGAGGTTGAATCTAAGCTGACTGAAGAGTAAACTTTTACAGTATATTTAAGGACGCAATTTCTGATACTGTATCACTGAATTTTAAGTGGTACCAGTGTACTCACGTCAATTCTCTGTCTGTGATTTTACAGTGAGCACCAAGAACCTTAGTAACAGCTTCGCATTATCTGTTTGCATACTGAATCATGTCCTTGCCAAGACACACTGTGCTATGCTTTTTAAAAAATCTTGTTCTGAGGTTGAAATACAAAAGTCAGAGCATGGGCACGAAGTTTTAAATCACAGACACAGAAAGAACAAAACCCCTTTGTTTCATGTTATGAATACCAGAATTGTCTTGTTTCACTATATCACATATATACACACATCGTTGTCTTCACTGACTGCTGTAGGCAGATGTCCTTAAAGGTAACAAACAGCTGACAATTGCATACAAATCCTCATTTCCATCCTGAAACAAATGGATTTTGTGGCTTAAAAAAACAAAACACATTCCACAGAAACCCAACCCTTAAAGTCCATCTTTTAAAACTGTACAAGGTCTTCCCTTTCATGTACTAGCTATCATGCTTCTCAGGACAATTAACCTGCCCCATCATTCAGGAAACCACTTTGCTGACCAATCCCCCATTTTCTGATAAAATCAAATAGTCAAGAGAGCCTTTTCAAGTAAACACTACTTTTAGATTAATCGAGAGCAGCAGAAAGAATTCACATTCTTTTATTCTAGAATGAAAAACATCTCACTTAATTTTCTGCAAAAGAAAAAAAACTCTATTTCAGTTTTGAGTTAAAACTTTCTCCCTTTACCTCCCCCCACCCCACCCTCACACTCTCTTATATTTTCCTCTAAACAAATGTCTTAGGACTCAGTATAACTGTATTGTTTCTTTGCTTTGCTACACTATATACCTCATCCACTTACAACGTTGTGGTATCATGCATTTTTTTTTGCAGGGAGAGCTACAGGGCAGAGGCTTGAGAAGGTCAAAGAAAGAACAGCTGGCTTAAGACCAGAAATGCATTAGGAAGATGGAGGACTTGCAAGATCCGAACCACAGAAAACATGGAGACCCCAAACAAGTAACATGGAATAAACTACACAAAGACTCCCAAACTATGATGCACACCTGGTCTGAGCTGCTCTTTTACCTGCAAAGCAAGCTTATTCTGAGACAAAGAATCATCTTCTGTCACTACATTGCCCACGCTCTCCCATCTGTAAAACTTCACCGGGGGAATCCAAAGCAATCCTCACAATTCCTACAGTTACTTCTACACTAACTTGGAAGAAAATATGGAACTTGCTAGGATTTTCTTTTATAGTCTTTTACCCATCTGGCTGGAGATTACCAGTGTGTACTTTAGGGTAAGACACTAAATAAAAAAATGTAGTAAAGCAACATTTGCTTTTCAGTGTCCCTAAACACTCAAAGCGCAGTGATTGTCTTTTCCCAGTACTAGCTGTAGAAATACAAATAAGGAGCTTTTCAGTTCGGGGAGGAAAAAAGCACTTTTTTTTTCTCCATGTAAAATCACTAAGGGCATAAACATTTTCTATTGAGAATGGGAGGTGAGGATAAGGTTTGAGCTTTGAAATGTGACAGGTAGCAATCCATAGAGTGGGGTAACTTTAAACTAATCAGGTCCTGTTTGTCTGCAAGGATATGTATAACATCCATTTGTCACTAAGACAAAGCTAAAGAGGTATAAAGAAAGATGCTACTAAACTTCCTCCTTCAGAATACCAAGAAGGGGGGTGAATACAGGACTAGGTCAAGGGTAAAAGAAAGATAAAGACAAATATTTCCCTTTCCCCATAGTTAACTTTTGGTGACAACTACCAACAAATGTCACATTATGGAGGCACCATGGTAAAAATGTCTACTTAAAAAAAAACTGGGCTAATATCTAAGAATGTTTTAGCTGCAGCTCTGTATCTACTGTCAAGTACAGTGACTTTCTGGCTAGACTAGAAATATGAGAAAACTGAGGGAGAAAAACTCAATGAAAAAAAAAAAGCAGGAAGCAAGAGCTTGATGCCAGATATGTGAAACCACCTCAGAAATATGTTTATGACAGATGGCCAAGTCCGATTACGCCATCAATGGCTCCTCTCTCTCACTCTCTGTATTGTAGTTACTTATTCTTTTAATATACCTGGCCCTCTTTCTTCTACTCAAAGGAGGAAAATTCTTTATTAGGATAAAATGAGGTCCGTATTTCCTCAAAGTTGTTGCCTGATAGAACCTCAGAAGAGGCTGAATTAAAAAACAAAGGCTTGGATTTTGGGAGAAAGGTCAAGAACTCAACTTCAACATGCCTTTTAAAACAAAACAAAACAAAACCCCCAAATAACTTGACAGGTCCGAGGTCTCCCACATTTCCTCCCCCGCAACATCTTTTGGCTGTCCGCAGGCCACAGAGCACACAGGGAAGACAGCCACATCTCTTACAGCAGGTAACTGAGCTGGAGAGAAAAGGGGACAAGAATCCCTCCATTGACCACGTGATAAGCCAAGCCCCAAATGACATCCCAACATTGCACATGGTATTATCTGTACTGATGGAAGTTTTATTTCAAATGTAGTAATACTCTTCAATAGATGGGGTAAAATAAGATTTGTTCTCCTCCCCACCCTTCAAACCCCCAGCCAAATGAAGTGGTCTTAGTTGTGTTTCTTTGGCCCCCACCCTCTTAAAATACAAACATCTTGGAAAAGGTAGATATAAGTGCAGTGGGTGGGAGGACTGGATGGAATAGTGAAATGTAAGCATATATAACTTTTTAATTTGGAAGGGAGGTTCTTTGTCATAATAAAAAAAGAAAGAAAAAATAGATCAAAAGAGGGAGAACAAATAAAAACAATGATAATAAACCAAACTCCTACTTCCAACGCTCTCTACTGTTCAAATGCCTTTCCCTTAGTTTCCATCAGTACCTGGGAGGGAAGAATGGGCGTTTTGGTGCAAAGAACGGAGGGCCCCTAGCGAAAGGTGGCCTGGGTCTCTTTAAACTGTGGAAAGGGTCTCTGCTGAGAAAAGGCTCCCTAGGCCGGAAGTCTGGCCGGGGACTCCGCAAGATCATACCACTCCGGTTGATGGCGTCTCTGTGCGAGGGACCCAAGGGGGGGCCACTGCTGCTGTTGCCGCCTCCCCCACCTCCTCCTCCATGGGCTGGGCCCAAGTGCTCCAAAGAATGGGAGGGCAGGCTCAGGCTCTCGCGCACACGGCTAAGGCCGGGGCCGTTGAGGTCCCGCTGGGTGGGGCCCCCATGGTCCCTGGGTCCTGGGAGCACCCCGAAATGATCAGCCAGGGTCCCCTGGAGGAGGGAACTATGGTCCTTGGGAAATACTGCCACGGCCCCTGCCACTCCGTGCTCTGCCAGTGGTGGGGTTGGGAAGGGTACAACCCCAGAGTGGTCACCAGGAGGTGGAGGAGGAGGAGGAGCAGAAAAAGGGACGCCACTCCCGCCACTGCCACTATGTTCCCCAGGGGGCGGAGGAGGGGGTGGGGTGGGGAAAGGAACTCCGCCGTGCTCCCCAGGAGGTGGGGCAGCGTGGGCCAGGGCTGCCTCCTTTGCGAAGGGGTTCGAAAGATCCACAGAGGGTAGATGAGTAGGTGCATCTCGAGAGAAGATACCACCATGATCCTTAGGAGGGGCAGGTGGGGCAGATGATGGCCCCACTGGCTCTCTCTGGAAGGGTGTCCCATGATCCAAGGGGGATGGGGGGAGATGATGCTCAAATGTTGAGTTGAAACTGTTGGAACGGAAGCTGCCGACACTTTCCTGAAATTGGGGTGCTCGTTCTTTGTATGGTGCTGTTTTAAAGCCAGTGAGGCCTCCGCTGCCCCCACCCCCAAGGGATGCCAACTCAGAGGCACTTGAGGGGCCATTGTCAAAGGAGCCTCCTGAGGTGCTCAGATCAAACCAACCCACCCTTGAAGCCTCACGCCCATGTCCTCTATTTCCCTTCCCAGGGACTCGGATGGACTCTACAGTCTGTATTGGCTCCCCTGACATCCTCCTATTGGATGCATTATGATAACCCAAGGTTTCTATAGGGGCCCCCTTCTCTTCGGTACTATCAGGCAAGTCTAAGCAGGAGGAGGAGACTCGAGTCTCTATGCGATAATGCTCTTCTTGTTGCTGCTGATCGGCGGCCGTCAAGCTGAGCTGGGCGAGGTTTGACAGGCTGACACCATCATTTGAAGTGCCCTTGTTGGGGGCCTGGCCAAAATGTTTATCATCTGAGGGCTTTCGTGAGGCATTCTTAAGCATATTCTTAAACTCAATCGTCGACGTGGTGGAGATGGTAGAGGCCAGGACTTTCTCCACACCTGACGTGGGTGGGTGGCCCGTGGGAGCAGCAAGGGTATTCTGCGGAGAGAAAAGGGACCGATGTGGGACTGGGTGAGGTGAGTCTGGGTACTGCTTCTGTGGCAAAGTGAGATGCCCGGTGGCAGATTGAGACAAACTATTGTGGTTGGAGTCAGGGGTGAAAAATGAATCATTCTTACTCGGCGATGGTGACCGGTCAGACCCTGCTTCATTCCCTCTGACGCCGAAGGCACTGAACAGCCCAGGGGGAGACGAAAGCCGGCCACAGTTCTCACTAGAGTCCAGGAGGGCCCGCACAGATGCAGGGAAGGCAGACTTTACCCCAAATTCTTGACCCCTGTGGCTGTAACTGGACAGGATTGGCTGGTACTCAGTGGTATCAGAAAGCTTGCTTGATTTCAGGATAGACTTGGCTGGTTTCTTCTCTAGGTTCATCATGGCAGATGGTGGAGGCCCTGAATACTCGAAATCTCGGTAATCTTCATCTTCCTGGAAAGAAGTATCTGGATAGAACTTCTCCTGTGAAGAGTCCATCAGAGAAGACGGTCTCTCCATTCCATCGGAAGGCTGCTTATAGGGGGAATCACTGCCCAAGCCAAAGGGCCGAAACGTAGACACAGAACTGGAGAGCTCTCGGGGGAAGCTTTCCTCTCTCCCAGGGGGTGGTGATCTTGTACTGCTGGGTGTTGAGGACCCAGGGCTAATGATCTTGGAAAGCAGGGACATGGTATCCACACTGCTGGACGTGGGCTTGTCCATCATCTCATCCTGAGTGGGCGTCCCACTCCGTTCATCCCGTACTGGGGTTCCATCAATGTTGTCAACTGACGTGCTAGTAGGGCCACGCTGGAAGTCTGATGGATGGCTTTCTGCTGGAGCACTGGATCCCAAACTGCTCAGGATTGGGATGTTTAAGTTTAAGCCACTGAAACCAGGATTACCTTTTAAGAAGTTGTGGATCTTCATTTCCAGGCTTGGGGAGGTGGACTCTGACTCCAGCTTTGGCTTGGAGGCCTCTGAGGACTGGCACATGGAAACTTCAGTAGGTGGCGCAGCAGGGCTAGCGTTGTGGTTACCTGTGAACCCCAGAGTGTTGGAGGGGAGCTTGAAAGTAGTGCTTGGGAGCCCTGGGCTTTGCCCAATTGAGGTCTTGCTGGCTGAAGTTGACGAGACTTCAGAAGTTGAGGAATTAGGAGAATAGTTGAAGCTTTTGGGAATAAAGGACTGGGTATTGGAGGGCAGGTTTCTTCCTTTTATGCTAGAAACTGTGGTGTTAGCAGGGGAAGCTGAAGTGCTCTGGGGTGTAGCTTCGCTGGATGGAACTGGATTCCCAGTAACACTTTGAAGTAAAGATGACAGGCCTGTTAAAACAAAGATTAGAGAAGTTAAGAACAACAACTCCCTACTTTCCAATGAAAACAATGTAGAGTAATCAGATATTCATTCCAGTGGGAACTAGACAGACATTAAAATACGAGATCAAAGGGATTCAGAACAAACAAGTAATGGCTAAATGTCACAGAAAACACTGGTCTGATTTATCAATATAAGGAGAGCAAATTACTGAAATATTTCTAGTAGTCATGAAACAAGGCCAACAATGCAAAAATAAAAGGCAACAGGAAGAGGGAGATTTTAGTGTCAGAATCACTCAGAGTTTAAACAAGACAAAGCAGGAAAAGAAAGGGGGCATAATTATCTGTAAAATAACACTTTAAGCCAGTATTTCTTAATGTTTGGTCTGCGGAATTGTTTCTCTAAACGCAAATAGATATTCTGCCCTATCCTTCCTTTCCAACTTCCGCAACTGTCTCTAGTAAGTTAATGTACAGTTATTCTTAGGATAGAGAGAATGACATGCAAACTGCAGGGACTTATGTGACCTGTGATGTTTTTTTTAAGAAGCATATCTTGCTGGATTGGTGTTACATTTGAGGAAACAAGGCTTCGGTTGTAAAATTTTTAGTTGTAAAATGTAGCAATAATAAATATACATATATATACCACAAAGCTTATAGAATTAGACCTTTGGGGACACTGATCCTTTGACAAGAAGACACATCACTCCCCTTCTTATAGCTTGGAAAATTCAAGGATTATTGGTCTATACATGTTGACACTGATGAGATCCAACTCTACTCGCTGACAGACAAAACATTCTCAGAGCACCAAGAAAGAATTCTTTGGGGGCAAAGGCAGGCTGAAGTCCACCAAAGCAAACTGCTCCTGTAGAAAATTTCTTGAAAAAATATTTGATAAAGAAATAACAGAAGGGTCTTTATTTAAAATCCAATTATATTTTGGAAAATTTACTCAATTTCCGATCACAAACGAAAATTTTACATACACTTCACCTGAATTAATAGCTTTCAGTCATAAACTAAAACTGTTCCTTCATAATGACATATGAAAGAAAATAATATTTCATTTGATATTTCAATTATTGTTTCTTTAAAATTTCAATTTTTATCCTTATTTGCTAAAAGACTTAAGGTTTTAAAAATTTTAAGGTTGTTCCATCTTTGTAGCATTTTCAAATGCCACTGACTTCTAAACAATGACGCATGGTTTTTATTATTATCCAATATTTGAAAAATCCAAATAATTAAAACACTTTATTTTCATTGCTATCCTCCTGAAAAAAATATCTGTATTTAATTTTAAAAAATCTCCCTGGCTATACAATTTTCCTCTTATTAATAGTTTAATTCTTAACAGCAACTGCTTTTACCAAAATCAGAAGTCTTGAAGCACTTCATATCATATGATTTTAAAATGATATTTCAGCATATCTTTCAGATGTTGTGAAATGAATTCTTCAAAAGATCTTAACATAGATACTACTCAGATTTCTGGTAATAGGGAAAATATTACTCTTACCACTAAATATTACTTTAGTTCAATCTTAAACCATACACTACGGTTGTCTGCCCACTAAAGTCATTCTTTTGTGCTGAAAATATCACTAAGGGCTGTAGGTGAGACACTGAGAGCAAAGTTCTAAGAGATTTCCTTTATGGTCATTGAAGAAAGGTATCTATTTAAGTTGTCAGACATAGTCCTTTTAAAAGGTAAGAATTCCACTTTCCACGAGGAACTGAAACGTGCTGAACTGCCCAGATACTCCACAGTTTTTTTTTTCGGAGAGTCCCACTTTTTATTCTGTCACAACACACCGAGTTCTATTCAAATTTTGCCTGATTAGAAGGTCTACATGATATTGTTTTAACAATCTGCTCAAAGAAAAAGCTTCTTAAGATCTATGTACTATATCTATATAAGAAGTTAAAACACAAGTGAGTTTAAGGTTTTTACTGTAATTACAGAATGATAATAGAAGAGAAACTAGAAAGAAGAAATCATCAACATGCCAATCTCTCAAACCACTTATGCCTGAAATTAGCAGTGAGTTGCACTGTAACATTATCATTAATTCTTTTGCTGATGCCAATATGTAGAGGTGTGGATTATTATTTAGTAGTATTTAGTCATGTGTAACAAAATTCTCTTATATTGTAAGACAAAGTTCACTATAATACAGTGCTCAGCGGATCCACTTATAGAAGTATAGGAAATAAGAAAATGAACAGATACCTGTACTGATGCTCTCTATTCATATAAAGTGGGATCTCAGCACCACTGACATTGTGGGTTGTATACTTTGTTGTTGGGGTTCTCCTATGCACTGTAGGATTAAGCAGTATCCCTGGCTTCTACCCCTCAAATGGAGTAGCTCCCCACCTCAACCCCAGCTGTGACAAACAAAAATGTCTTCAGACACAGCCAAATGTCCCCTGGAGACTTCTGGTTAAGAACCACTGATGCAGAGAAAATCACTATATTGAAGTTGTAATTCACTGCATAATTATACTCAGGTTGGTATTTGAAGGATCTGAGAACAAAGAGCAAGGTAAGCTTTATGAAAAAATGTTAGAAGCAAAAAAAAAAAGCAGCAGACAGTTTTAGGCATAAAACATAATTAGCAAAGCTGAATAGAGAGATTCAAACAAGGTAAGAGATAATAGGTAGGTTTCCCTGGTGGGAATCTGCCTGCAATGCAGGAGACTTGAGTTTGATCCACCCCTGGTTTGGAAAGATCCCCAGGCGAAGGGAATGACAACCCGTTCCAGTATTCTTGCCTGGGAAATCCCATGAAAGGAAGAGCCTAGTGGGCCACAGTCCATGGGGTTGCAAAGAGTTGGACATGACTAAGCAACTAACACTTTCAATAGGTAATCAGAAAATAGAAAAAAGTATGTTATCTATAAAGGCCATTTGGTCATAAAAAAGGAGATAATCATGTCTTCTAAGACTTCTGATAGCAGACTGATCTTTTTTATTGTTTTTAGTTTCTGCTAACATTTAAATATGTAAAATTCAACTCATACTCACCTATACTAAGAGTATGGGATAAATAAGTGAAAGAATACTGGACTTCAGTCAAGAAATCTGGCTTTTAGTCTCAGCTCCTCTAAAAAGATCGATGTGTGACCTTAACCTGGTCACATCACCTCAGTGAGCCTAAATTTCCTCACCCAAGGAGCGGATTGACTAGAGCATATTTAAAGTCTCTTTCTTGACATTTCAAAATTCTATAAATGAACCAACTGTATTATATATTTCATGGCTTTAGATTTCTCAGAAATAGTATCCAGGATTAAGCCAGAGACAAACATTCACAGTTCAAATCCCTTTGGCACATGTCAGTTTACCTTGCAGTGCAGGGGCTGACTGTGTCTGGGTTTTGGAAAGAGCAGACAAAATGCTCTCTGGGGTGATCTCCACCTTCGAGAGGATATTTGCCAGAGGGTTGTGAGATGTTGTTGTGGCAGGTGCAGGTGTTTTCAGGCCACTGGTGAGGTTGCTCGGGCTTGTAGGAGTTCCTGGAGAAGGTCTTGATGCAGGACTGACCCCTGGTGGCAGAAAGATCAACTCAAGAATACGCAATTCAAAATGACCTTTAAATGCATGACACTTTCCGGTCACTGAATTGAGTCTGATGTCTCACAGGAGTTCTTCTGTGCATGATCCACTAGTTGTCCATTGCATATACAAAGAAAAAATCTGAAAATTAAGACTTGCTCCTGTCTACTTGGAACACCATTAAATTAGACAAACATCAAGTTGTTTTTTCATATGTATTTACTAGCTTTCAGAGCCCCAGTAGAAAGAGATTAGAGAACCTATTTCTTTTTTCTCTACCAAATGAAACCTACACATCAGACTTCTGTAAGTGCTCAATAAATATTGCTGGTTAATTATGATCAGACTTGGTCAATGAATAATTCTGAGATAAATAAGTTATTTCCTTTTACATGGACTTTTAATACAAGCAATCTTTACATTTTTACATTTTGAAACACTGGGTTAATTTTTAACAGGAAAAAAGGTATATAAAGAGAAAGTCATTTTTATTTTTTAATATAAACAGGTATTTAATAAAGAAAAAATTATCAATAAACGAAAGAAAATTTTACATCTTCAATGAAAGGAATGCAGATTCCAACAAACAATTTTTTCTAAGAATTTGACAAAGTATAAAATGAAACTAAATTGTGTTGGAAAGACTGAGAAACAATGGGAACTTTCATATAGTTGGTACACAAAATAGTACATATTTTGGAGACTGCTTTAGTTATAAAAAATTTAAAAACTTACATGCTGATTTTTTTGAGTCTTTATCTTTTAGAAATAAATATTTAATTATTTATGAAGAAATGAAATAATTGGGCTTTTCTTCAAAATAATCAGGACTGAAGAGGACACAGCAGAAACAAGATTGGCCATGTGTTTATACTGTTGAAGATGAGTGATAAGCATATACAAGGGCTCTACTTTGTAAATTTTCATTAAGATTTCCATTAAAAAAAAAAAGCCCTATTTAAAGTTCCTTTCATGAAGGGCTGTGCATACATTTTTAGCATTAATGTTGTTCATTAAGTATTCTTTATAATAGTGAAAAGCTGCAAACATACTAGATGGTCTAATAATAAAGGCTTATATAAACTACTGAATGCTATATAGCTATCGGATGATGTAGATGAATATTTAATGACTTACAAAAATGTTCATGATACGGAGTTAAATTTTTAGTAGCTGATTTCAAAACAGTATAGTTGTCCCTCAGTATCAATGGGCGGCTGGTTTCAGGACCCCTGAATATACCAGAATCTGTGGATGCTCAAATCCCTTATAAAATGGCAAACAGTATTTGCATATAACCTATGTGCATCCTTCTATATACAGTACCTATGTGTTCATATACTCACTTATCATGCCACATGGCTTGCTGGATCTCAGCTCCCTGATTAGGGACTGAACCTGGGCCATGAAAGTGAAAGTGCCTAGTCCTAACCGCTGGACTGTCAGAGAACTCCTCATTCTTCCATATACCTTATATCATCTCTAGATTTAGTTATAATACACATTACCATGTAAATGCTATGTAAGTAACTGCCAGGGCAAGGCAAGTTCATGTTTTGTTTTTTGCAACTTTCTGAAAAAAATTTCCCCCCAAGCATTTTTAATCCATGGTCGGTTGAATCCATGGATGTGGAACCTGCAGCTGCAGAACTCATGAATATCGAGAACCAACTGTATATGCAATACACTTCAACGATTTCCCCTCCCAATGCTTCAATTATTGACAGAAAAATTAATGCAAATATTTTACTTCCCCACACACACATACTTGAAAGGTTAATAAACAGAAGTGAGTTCCTTTGGGGTTGCAGACTATGAGTATTTATTCTTTTATTTTCTAATTTTTCTATAGTGACCATGTATTGTATTTTTATTTTATAATTAAAAAATTACTTTTAATTCAAAAACAAAACCAAAACTCAGATTGATGGTTCAATTAGAAAGACAGAAATAAGCTTTTTACTTTCTTTACTAGGCCTACTTACCAGTGTTTTTCATGACTGATGTCAGGCTGCTCAGGATAGAACTGATCTTTGCCAGATCCACATTAGCTAGGTTTGGCAAAGCCAATGCTGGAGTAGGGGAGAGGAGAGATGCATTCACAGGCTTGGCGAGAGGTGGGGGTGCTGTCACGGTCACAGGGGCTGGAGCACACGAAGAGGCTTTTGAGACACTTTCTGTTGGCTTTGTAGGTGCAGCAGTGGATACAGTTGACTTCTCCACAGGTTTTTCCTTCCTGTCCTCTACTGTTTTAAAAAAAAGAAAAGAGATGATATTGCATCCAACTGCTTTCCAGACTCTGCTTCCAATGCAGAATCACATGTCCTAATATTTCCTAAAACGTACTATGATTTATTAGAGAAAAATCATTCATGATTTTTTTTTAAAGTCATACTCTTAATAATTCATGAAACTTTCCACCTTTAGTATCTGCTTAAACTGAATTTTCCAAATGCATGTTTTTATTTATTTATTTATTTGGCTGTGCTGGGTCTTAGTTGTGACATGTGGGCTTATGTCCTGGGACATGCGGGATCTTACTTCCCTGACCAGGAATCGAACATATATCCCCTGAATGGCAAGGCAAACTCTTAACTACTGGACCACCAGGAAGTCCCTCTATAGCATCTTTTACTTTTTAATGATTTCTTCCATATTAGTATCTGTGTACTGAATTTGTACATTTCTGGAAGCATGTTATTATTTGGTACACATTTGTGTTTTTTCAGTAATGTTTATGTCATAAACTGTCCTGTCTTTTTTCTGCCGTTAACCTGGGAGCTTCTTAAGAGACAGAAACTCTGTACATACGTTAGTGTACTTTCCTTTGGCCTCCCGAAATTGGTCTACTGCGGGTAAAATCAGACACTAATGCAATGTTATACCTCCTGCAATAAGATTCTCTTAATACTTTAAAGGCAATGTACTATGTGGATAGGGCATCAAAAAATTCAACCTAAGTCAAACTGCCGAATAAAGATAACTATAAAAGCTGGGGATGCCAGAGAAACAATTCACCCATGCAGGTTAACTGTGTTAATTGTGAAAGTGTGGTTAACAAAATGAGGCTTTGGAATCTTGAAGGTCAAGAGTGACAGAGAATAAGGAATTTCAGCGTAAGTGGCCCTCCCTCTAGAGCAGTGCTTGTTCAACAGAAATACAATTCAAGACACATATATAAGTATAAATTTTCTAGTAACCATAGCAAAAAAAATAATAAACACAGGTAAAATTAACAATATATTTTATTTACCCCAACACTCCAAATATTTTCAGTTTAACAAGTTATAAATATAAACAATTATTAATTAGATATTTTCACTCTTTTTTATGGCACTAAGTTTCTAGAATCCAGTGTGTATTTTGTTTCTGCCACGCTATGTGGCTTTTTGGACCTTGGGTCTCTGGTAGCAGAAGCACAGATTCCTAACCACTGCACCCCCGGAGAATTCTCTGAACAGCACAGATTCTTAATCTACATGGCATACCAAATCCTGAACCACTGCTCTAGAGACAATATTATTACCTTGGTGCTCTAATTTTGTAAGGATTGAACTACCTTTCTAATACCTGCTGGTGACAGATTTATTGGTGGGGAAAGCAAAACAGATAAGGAGCAAGTGGTCTACTAATCACACAGGACATACCAATGATTTTTGACCCATCATCTTCCACATCTGAAAGGTCCATGTCTTCCACGTCACGATTATCTGTCGCAGGCTCAGGTGTGGCAGATTTCTCACTCTCTGCGTTTGGTGACTGGGATTCCTCACCTCCCATTCCTTGGAAAGGGGACTCAGAGCCAGTCGGGGAGGGAGCATCCACGCTTGGGGAAGGGACTGGTGATTCCTCAGGATCAGGAAGGGTTGACTTCAATTGATCCAGCTTTTTCTTTAAATTGTTCACTCGATTAGCAAAGGTTTTATATGCCTAACAGAGAAAAGAAGAGTTTAGTCCTCTGAGAAGTAACCAAGAAGCTATCATTCTGACTTGATCGGATTTCTTCATTATTATTAACTGTATCACTGGTCTAAAACAAGAGCACATCATCTGTCAAGCATGGCACAGCTTCCAATCTCTGCTTCCTCTATTTCCCAAGTCATTATTACCATCTAGTTACCCAGAGCAGAGACTTACAAGTTATCTGTGATTGGCCTTGCTCTCTTCTATCCCTTCAGGCAACCAGTATTTATCAAGAGCCTAAAGGTGCTGGCCAACCTTCTAGGTACTGGACATACAACAATGACCAAGAAGACAAAAATTATATCTATAAATAAGGCAGTTTGAGAGTCAAACACTACCGACTTAAAAAAAAAACAACAACTTTATTTTTAGAAAGTTTTAAGTGTGAAGATAAAATAGAGAGTTCCCATATATCTTACACCCAATTTCAGCCCCCCCCCCTTTTGGCATACGCACGGCATTTGGGATCCTAGTTCTCTGACCAAGGATTGAACCAACACCCTCTGAGTGGAAGCAAAGATTCCAAACTACTGGACCACCAGGGAAGTTCCCAATTTTCCCTATTATTGACACCTTAGTATGATACATCTGTTACAATTAATAAACCAATTTTGACCATTATTATTATTAACTAAAGTCCATACTTTATGAATATTTCTTTATTTTTTTATCTAATGTTCTTTTTCTATTCCAGGATCCTGTAATTTAGTGGTCATATCTCCTAGGTTTCTCTTGTTTGTGATAGTTTGCTAGACGTTCCTTTCCATGTTTTTGATGAACCTGACAGTTTTGAAGAATACTGGTCAGGTATTTTGTAAATGGTCTCTTAACTGAGCTTTGTCTAATGTTCTTCTCATGATTCGACTGGGATTATGGGTTGTGGGAAGGAAGACCATAGAGGTAAAGTGTAACTGTCATCACATCACGTCAAAGGTACATACAATCAATATGATGTACCACTGTTGTTGCTAACCTTGATCACCTGGCTTAAATCCTACTAGTCATCTGATTATCTTAACTGCCAATGTCTTGAAGCTCTGTGTCTTTTTCTTTTGGTTAAGTGTCTTGGACTATTAGCTCATGGAATCATTTCAGTTGGTTGAGCAAGAAGCATTATTTTTAAAATGGGATGGGGGACTTCCCTGGCAGTACAGTGGTTAAGAATTCATGCTTCCAATGCAGAGGGCACAAGTTCAGTCCCTGGTTGGGGAAGTAAGATTCCACATGCCATGTGGTGGGGCAAAACAAACAAACAAAAACACAGGTGTTGGGGGGTAGAAAATAAAATACTATACTATAATTGAGCTTTTGCTTCTGGATATAATTGAGTAGTTTGTAGCAAAGCAACACTCCCATCAAGAACAACTAGAAAAGCTAGATATATACATATACTTATCTATACACTTTCACAAGCACACAAATACACACATGCATTTGAATGTACTGTAGAAAGCCAAGGCAACCAAAACCCAGGAGGCAATTCTCCAGCAGGGGGAAACCATGAGTAAAGTCAAGCTGACATTCTCTAGCTGTCTTTCTCTTAAGAGTCCTACTGATATGGGGGAGCTAAGCAAAAATCTGAGAATTTAGGCAAAAGGAAAAGGCAGAGGGTTACTGCTAAATAATATAAAGAAAAATGCAGAATTTTTTTTTTTAATGTCAGTAGTGGAACGATCCACCCTTTTTACTAGCAAAGGGTGAACAGAAAGCTACTGTATTTCTCTAGGACATTTACAAAGAGTTATCTTCACCTTCAGAAGAAACTGAATAGAAGTAAATGTCCACAGAAAAATGCAGAACTTTTAACAGTCTTGCTGGCCTATAGAAACATTAAAAAAAATTAGAAAGGCCAAAATTCTGATGAAAGAGAAAGGACAGAACTGGCTTAACAACATGCTACTGTTTTTCCTTCAAGATATTTGCTGATAGATAACCAGCAAGGAGCTACTGTATAGTACACAGGAACTCTACTCTATTCTGTAATAACCTATATGGGAAAAGAATCTGAAAGAGAACAAATACATGTATATATGTAATTGAATCACTATGCTATACACCTGAAACTAACAAAACATTGTACACCAACTATATTTGAATTAGAAAAAACACATTATTTGCTGAATTAAGCAGAAAATTTCTGAAAAGTAAAGTGGAGTTAAACACAGTCTCGTGGTACAGAAGAGACAAGGATTAGAGTTCAAATCACACAATGAAGAAAGGCCCTAGTGAGCGGCCCAGGCTCTTGGTGGGAAAAATCTGTGATTCAGAAGCTGGATGAACAAGAGAAAATCAAAGGCTTCCCCAAACTGCAACTCAGCCTGAAGTATGATTATTCAGCCAAGTAATTAATCACACTTGATTAATATGATTACCTCTCACAATACTACCTAGCAAAAGAAAAGGTGAATCCTTTCTGAAGGAAAACAAATCACTGACACTTTATAGAAATATATTTATATGCAATGCTCAGTATTCAATAAAAAATCAGCAAGCATGCCAAGAGATAGGACCAAATGACCCAAAAGAAAAAACAGACACCATGAACATACTCAGAACAAGTATATTCAATATTGGAATCATCTGACAAAATCCAAATCGCTATCATTTATATATTCAGGAAGATACAGAAAAATATCATCTTGAACAATTCAGTCCAAAATTTATCAGAGCAAGAGCGAAGGGTGCCTAGGTTAGGTAACGGAGCCAAAATGGAGTAAGGAAAATGACTGCATGGGTGGAAGGCACTGCATGGGAAGTTGAAGCCTAACCAAGATAGAAAGAAAGCCTACAGGGCTTTCCTGGTGGTTCAGTCCACCTCTAACGCAGGATACGCAGGTTCAGGATGTATGCCGCAGAGCAACTAAGCCCTGAATGCACGAGCTGCAACTATTCAGCCCACGCAACGCAACCACTGGAGCTCACATGCCCCAGTGGCCATGCTCTGGAGAGGAAGCCACAACCACAAGGAGTTGTGCAGCGCCTGAAGAGGAGCCCTGCTTGTTGCGACTGGAGAAAAGCCCGCACAGCAACACATGTCCAGCACAGCCTAAAATAAATAAACATTATTTTTTTTTTTAAGAAAGCCTACAGAGGTGATGGGAGGGATGGAAGTGCTGGAAAATTGGTTATACATGTGGGCAATGATCAAATAAGCAATTATGCTGAAGATAAGAGGAGCAAGATTTTGCATTTTTAGAAAAAGCAATTCCTAATATGGAAAGGAAGAAAACTAGAATGAATCCCCTTGTAGGGTTGGATTGGGACTGGAGACAACAGCGTGAACACATGGTTTCTAACATGCATCGACAGATACAGAAATATATACAGATGTGAATGTGAGTATATAGGTTAAGTATGTATGCATGTATTTCCTAGCTCTTTACACTGATATGGTCTGGCAGCAGTGATATCCCAATAGGAATAAATACACCTAGTATTCAGAGCTCAGTTTCAAAATATGGTGTTTTTTTTTTCCCAAAATATGTTTTTTTACTAAAAGGAACCAAGACTCCTTGGAGAAATGACTGATTCCAAGGCTGGACAGAAAAGTGCAAAATGAACTTGGAATACCTTGCTCCAAAAGTAAGGAAACACAAAAAACAACGGAGACATGTCAAAAGAACACAGAAAGCAGCTTGAAAGGAGCTCCCGCTGATCACATGGAATAATTTGAGCATCAAAATAATTATTTTGTAATGAATTAGTAGTTAGCAATGAATGTAGTTAGTAGCTTCCCTGGTGGCTCAGATCCTAAAGAATCTGCCAGCAATGCAGAAAACCTGGATTTGATCCCTTGGTCAGAAAGATCCCCCAAAGAGAATGGCAATTCGCTTCTGTATTCTTGCCTGCAGAATTCCATGGACAGAGGAGCCTGACAGGCTACAATCCACGGGGTTGAAAAGAGTTGGACATGAATGAGTGACTAACACTTTCACTTTTACATTCTGGAGGCTGGAAGTCCAAAATCAAGGTACAAGGGGCTATGATCCCTCTGAGACTGGGCAGAATTGTTCCTTGCCTTTTCCTAGCTTCTGGTGGTGGCCATCAACCCTTAGCATTCCTTGGTTTGTCAGATGCATCACTATAATATCTGTCTTGGTTGTCACACGACATTCTTCCTGTGCATCCAAATTTCCCTCTTCTTATAAGCACTCCAGTGACACTGGATTGAGGCTTATTCTAATGACCTCCCCTTAACTTGATCACATCCATAAAGTCCCTATTTCCAAGCGAGGTCATTTTCATGTGAACCAAGGGTTAGGGCTTCATCATTATCTTTGTGGGGGTACACAATTCAATCCACAGCAATCACCAAGTGAAAACTTTTCAGTGGACAAGCTGAGAAGATGCCACTTTAATAAGATATCAAAGGGAATGTTACAGGTAATAAATCAAACTTGGTGTGCTAACTGAAAGGATGAAATGAGAAGAACACAATCACTTCTATGATATTCTTACTAAAGACAGATAACCTCTATTTGATCACAAATATCATATAAAACTAAATTAGGAGACCCTGGACAAACTTTTTGATTTGTAATCTTCATAATGGTACATCTATGTGTTAAACTTCTTACGGTTATGAAAGAGAAAATTACCTTGGAGGAAAACACACACGAAAATATTTGGGGGTAATGGGGTGTCTGCAACTTATTTTCAAATGATTCTCCCTGAAAAGGTCTTCATAATGTACTTAAGATATTTAAGTTTGAGAGTTTTACAAAATAAAGACTGAAAAAAAATGAGAGGAAAAAATTAAAATAGGTTAACAGAATTCCACCATAAAAATAGAATCCTTTCTGGAAAAAAAAAGGCAATTCTAAAACTGAAAAATAAGCCAACTAAATTAATCAATGGGTTAAACAATAGGTAAAATTCAGCAGAAGAAAGAATTAATGCATTAGAAAACTGGTTTAGTAGAAAATATCTAGAAAAGCAGCACTGAAGGGAAAGAATGGAAAATACAGAAAGGAACAAAAAAAGACATTTGGAACACTGATGAGATCTAATATACAAATTAACAGAGTTCCAGGAAGAGAGGTGATATATAATGTAATAGAAAGTGTATTTGACAAGAAAAATCCCCAAATTTATGAAAAACATTAAGGCACTTGTTAAGGGTTGAATTATATCCCCTCATAATCGTATACTGAAGTCCTAACCCTAAACCTCAGACTGTGACCTTATTTGGAACTAAGAGTTTTTAAAGGTAATCAAGTTAAAAGGAAGACATCAGGATGGGCCTTAGAGCAGTATGACAGGTAGTCTTAATTAAAAGTGAAAATTTAGAAACAGAGAAGGCCATGTGGAAAGACATAAGGAGGAAACAACCATCTACAAGTTAAACAGAGAAGCCAGGAACAGAACTTTCCCTCATAGCCCTCAGAAAGAATTAACACTGTTAATAACACCTTGATTTGGGGCTTACAGTCTCCAGAAGTGTAAGACAATAAATTAATGTAGGTTTGAGCTATCCACTCTCACAGCAGTCCTAGTAAATTAACACACCACTGATTCAAGGTTCTGTAAACCCTAAACCAGATGAATGACGACCACAGCTAGGCAGATCACTGTTTAACTACCGAAAACCAAAAATAAAGAGAAAATATTAACAGCAACTAAATGCAGTACAATAAAAAAGTTTAATAAACACTAAATAAACGTTGATGACATGAAACAACTGTAAAATCTGTGTGTGTATAATTAAAATATATAACAGTAAAAACATAAATCTGGATGGTGGATATAGCTCCTTTCATGGTGTCTCCAAGGAAACTATGAAGTTAAAGATCTGAGCAGAAATTTCAGCAGTGCCCAGTGCCAGGCAGAGTTAAGAGTTTATGCAATAAGTTAGAGAGGCTTAGTAAACACCTTCACTTCTTATTAAAATGCCCCAAAGGCCAGGGATTAGGAGTAAGGACCATGTTCTAAGACTAAGGACTATGTCCAAACAAACCCACCCTAATAAAGCCTAAAACCAAAGCCTTTATATCATAGTAATCCACAGATAATTTAACTAATTGCCAGGAAAAAAAAAATTTGTTAAAGGAAAATGACACAATTCAGAGTTTCCACAAGTATCACTCAAAATGTCTCCTATAAAATACTTAAGATATGCAAAGAGACAATATATAGATTAAAGCATACACGCACACACAAATCATAAAACAAGTCAACAGTATACCTAGAGATGACCCAGATATTAGAATACATAAGGTTTTTAAGACAGTAATTACAAATACATTGAAAAACTTTTAGGAAAAGATGAAGAACAGAAGACTAGATTAGAAATGTCAACAAAGAAAAGCAACTCTAAGAAAGAACCAAATGAAAATTCTAGAACTGAAAAATACAGCAGACTTCACTCAGTGGAATAAAGAATATTGGAAGACAAGTGCTTCCCTGGTGGCTCTGTGGTAAAGAATCCACTTGCCAATGCGGCAGATGTGGGTTCAACTCCTGGGTTGGGAAGATCCCCTGGAGAAGGAAATGGTAACCCACTCTAGTAATCTTGCCTAGCGGGCCACAGTCCATGGGCTCTCAAAGAGTTGGACACAACTTGGCAACCAAACAACAACAAATATTAAGTACCCAAATATTAGTCCAGTGAGAAAAAGGAATGAAAGAGCAGAAATCGAAGAACACATGGGATGTATAACTGGAGTCCCAGAAGGAAGAGGAATGAAAAAGAAGAAATATTTTAAAAGATAATAGTTGAATAGGCTCTAAAACTGATTAACAGTATCAAACCACAGATCCAAAAAGCTCAGTGAACCCTCTTTATCCCTCTGCAGCAGGATAACTACAAAGAAGAAATCTAGGCACAGCTGACTTCTCATTACAACAAGGGAAGACAGGTAAAGGAACATTTTTTGGTAATGAAAGAAAAAAAACTGCCAATTTTTTTTCTCAAAAGTGTAAAATAAAGACATTTTTAAGATTAAAAACTAAGAAGTTAATCACCAACAGTTCTGCACTACAAGAAATGTTAGACTATAGGCTGAAGGAAAATGATCTTAGATGGAAATATGGATTTTCAAAAAGGAATGAAAAATAACAGAAATGGTCAATACAGAGGACTCTTTTCCCCTTAATTTCTTTAAAAGTCTGACTGTTTTAATAAAAATAATAAAAATTATATAAAATATACATAAGTAAAACAGTTAACAATGGCATAAAGATCTCAGGGAAGGAAATCTTACTATTGTTTCCTGCTAGTCCTGCAGGAGACATGGGTTCGATCCCTGATGCAGGAAGATTCCACATGCCCTGGGGCAACTAAGCCTGTGTATCACAACTACTGAGACTGTGGCTCTTGAGCCCATGCTCTGCAACAAGAGAAGCCCCTGCAATGAGAAGCCTGCACACTGCAACAAAGAGCAGCCCTGTCTCACTGCAACTAGAGAAAGCCTACGTGCAGCCACAAAGACCAAGCACAGTAAAAAAAAAAAAAAAGTCTAAATAAATAAATATTCATCTTAAAAATAAGAAAAAGTATAGGAAATTAAATAATATAAAAGAAAATCTCCCAGTGTATTACATATAACAAGAGCAAGTTTTATTTTGTGAAATTTTAACTGTATGTGTGCATACACGTGTAGCTCTCAGTTTCCACATAAAATCTTTCTTTCTGTGGTCAAAATCTTTTTGAAAATATCGTTTAAAGGTTTAAGTGTTTCCATATAAGTCAACCCAGATTATTTAAATAACCTACTCACTTGTCTCCCTGGCTCTGCTGCTGCTGCTGCTGCTGCTAAGTCGCTTCAGTCCTGTCTGACCCTGTGCGACCCCATAGACGGCAGCCCACCAGGCTTCCCTGTCCCTGGGATTCTCCAGGCAAGAACACTGGAGTGGGTTGCCATTTTCTTCTCCAATGCATGAAAGTGAAAAGTAACAGTGAAGTCACTCAGTCGTGTTCGACTCTTAGCGACCCCATGGACTGCAGCCTACCAGGCACCTCTGTCCATGGATTTTCCAGGCAAGAGTACTGGAGTGGGGTGCCACTGCCTTCTCCCTCCCTGGCTCTAATAGTCCCCTATTCTCCATTCTGCTATCTTGATTCTAAAATGCAAACCTGATCACATCACTAGCAAAATTAAAATGCTACAACTGTTTCCCACTGCTTTCAGGGTAAAATTCAAAGACCTTAGAATAAACATACACCTTTCAGGACCATGTTCTTGACTCCCTCTCCAGTTTTATTTATCACTTCCTCACAAATGTTCACCTGTAAGAAACGACTTTTAGGCCCACCAATTTTGCCATGCTCACTTTTATTCCCACGCTCAAGAATGAGAATAAGAGCTTTCATTTAGCTATTTACTGCAACTTCAGAGTTTAGCTCCTTTTGGGAAAAATTTTCTCCATATTCCTGATCCCCACTCCCAAATTAGCTCAAGCACCTATTCAATCTGTTCTCCTACCACCCTATAGTTACCTTTACTACAGTTTTTATTATACAGAATTGCAACTGCATGTGCTCAATGAAAGGCTGCTTTGGTGGCTCAGTGGTAAAGAATCTGCAATGCAGGAGACACTGGGTCAGGAAGACCCCCTGGAGAAGGAAATGGCAATCCACTCTGGTATTCTTGCCTGGGAAATCCCATGAGCAGAAGAGCCAGGCAGGCTGCAGTCCATGGGGCTGCAAAGAGTTGGACATGATTTAGCAAAGAGTTGGAATGACTGTTAGCTGAATAAGCTTTTTCCAGCCATTTGCTGTGGATCCTCCAAAGCACACTAAATCATTTTATATAATTTCATAAGTAAGTGATGATGGTTCACTATTCAAAAATCATAAAATGGTCTTTTGAGTAAAAATGGTAAACTGACCACTATCATTTAGTGTCTCTCCCTCCTGGAACACCTATAAATGACTAGTAATGCACCACAAAAGCATAAACCACCAGCATACTTGAGAAAAAGGTTTCTATAAGTTTTTAGAAAACAGAACGAGTTGTAAGAGTAAGAAGTGATGAAGTGTAAGAAGTGAGGGTGGAGAAAAATGAGGTTAGGAATATGCAGAAAGGAAGTTACACCTGGGAAAGATTTTGTCTTGCAGAATCCCTGAGAAGTTTTGATCCAAGAAACGATGAGTATAAAAAAGTGGAATGAATAGAGGGGTTGAAATTAGAAATTAAAAGTATGAATACCAAACACTCAACCCCAACTCCTCTGCAATGCTGATGTGGCAAGTAAGGCACTATGCCTCAGGCAAAAAATATGAGTTCTTTTCGAAAGAGTTACAGTATCCGGGCAAAAAGATTCCAGCCTTCTGACATTTAGGACTCCTCCCACCCTAACAGTCAGCTCCTTATCTACACAGACTTTACTATACTTGGGATAAACTCAGATAATTCCTATGTATGTACAGAGAGCTTTCCCAATCAATTTCTTCATACCTCATTCTTAAATATGAATAGACAAAAGAGATATTATCTGATTTTTAAGAAAGTCAGAATCATAAAAGAGAAAAATCAAGTTAACTAGAGGAAGGAAAAAGACTCTAGATCTTCCAGAAAGCAGAACAAAAAGATCAAGGTTGATGAAACATGAAAACATAGGACACCTAGAGGATCAATCTAGGAGGCCTAACATTTGATTAATCGATTTCCAAGAAAAAGGAGATACAGAAATTATCTCAGAATTAAAGAATAATAGTCTTCAAGCTGAAAAATCCCTCCAACTAACCCATAATGAATGCAAAACAATATAAATATATCATTGCAAAATGTCAGAACATCACAAAAAAATCCCTAAATGCTTCCAGAGAAAAAGGATTCACCTACAAAGACCTTGCAAAGATTTCATATCAACAACATTAATGACAATGGACTAATGCTTTTTAAGCTGTGAGGGAAAATGATTTTCAACCAGCCAACCTATCAGAGCAAATGTAAAAACAGAATAAAGACATTTTAAAATAGAGAGACCCAGAAAAGTCATCCTTCACAAACTCTTCTTTTGGGAAATTAATAGAGGATATACTCCAGCAAAATAGGAGAGAAAACCAAGAAAAGAAGACATGGAAATTGGCAAATAGAGGTCTCTGCTCAGAAAAGCAGTAAAGAATAGTCCTAGGATGAGATCTCAGAGACCTAACACAGAGCAGAAGACAAGCTCTGACAGGAAGGTCTCTGGGGGAAAACATGGATTTGGAATATCTGATGGGATACAGAACCTAGAGAGACCAAAAAGAAAGCTAAAGGCAAACAATGCAAGAAAAACAGAAATTTTAGGAAAAAACAAACTCTCTATTATAACCAGAGTTACTATAAGACCTTGTAGTGAACAATGTTCACAAAGTTATGGTGAATGTTTTGCTTATTAATTTTCAGCCTTTAAAGCAAAGAAGACTTAATTATAATTATAGGGTGGAATGTAAGTATTATCAACCCAGAAAATGTAAAAGTATAGTTTAGTGATGCTGAGAAACTGAAAGGACAGAAGAAAATAATGGGAAAGAACAGGAATGTTATTATTTTCATTTTACAAAATGGGGAACCTAGAGTAAGTGCTCAAAAAAATAGAAAATTTAGTATTTCAAATTACAGGATAATCCACAGATTTTAAAGTTATAATGATACTGGGAGAAGAGGGTAGGGAAGTGACTATAAGCTAAATCTTCATTTGTCACATGAAGAAGTTAACAGATATTTCCTTTTCTCTTTTATTTTTGGTCATGCTGGGGTGTGGGATCTTAGCAGGTGGGATCTTAGCTCCCCAAACCAGGGATCAAACCCATGTCCACTACAGTGGAAGAATGGCATCTTAACCACTGGGCTGCTAAAGTCCCAATGACTATTCCTTATACAGTATAAATCAAGAAAGAATAATATGAGTCACTTATTCAGAAATATAAAGGTAAATACCAGAAAAGACAGCTAAATGAGTTAAAAGAAACTGCATCTTAGAAGTGGGATTCGTTGGATGTAAAGAATTATATACTGGGAATTCCCCGGGGGACCAGTGGTTAGGACTCAGAGTTTTCACTCCCAAGGGCATGGGTTCAATACCTGGATGGGGAACTAACAGCCCAAAAGCTCCACAGTGTGGCCAAAAATATAATCATAATTAAAGAACTATATACTTTAATAACCATGTGTGCATGCATGCTCAGTTGTGTCTGACTCCATGACCCCATGGACTGTATGTAGCCCACAGGCTCCACTGTCTATTTTCCAGGCAAGAACACTAGAGTTGGTTGCCATTTCCTCCTCCAAGGGATCTTCCTGACCCAGGGATTGAACCCATGTCTCCGGCATTGGCAGGCAGATTCTTTATCACTAGTGCCACCTGGAAAGCCCCTCTATAACCATATATAGTGATTAAAACTAAAAAAAAAAAAAAAAAAAAAGTACAAAACAGTTTCTTTCAGGAGCCGTTACAGATGAATGTCCAAATGTCAATTCCTCTTTCAGCTGAGGTGGGGAAAAAGAGGGTCCTTAACTGAGTTGATGAAATTCAGTAACAGCATTTCCATGTAGCTTTCTGGGTTAAAAAAAAAAGTATACATATTTCTGCCCAATTTTATATCCTGTAATAGTAACTTGGCACATAGCCACTGAAAAACTGAGACAGAGGCTTTAGCAAAGCTTAATGGGCTTTAGCATCAGAAAGACCTAGGTCTTTTTTTTTTCTTTTTTTAAGATTTATTTATTTGGCTGCATCAGGTCTTAGTTGCAGCATGTGGGAATCTTCAGTTGCGATACGGAACTCTTATTTGTAGCATGTGGGATCTAGTTCCCTGTCCAGGGAGCGAACCCAGACCCCCTGCATGGGGAGCACAGAGTCTCAATCACTGTACCAAGGAAGTCCTCCGAAAGACCTCGATCTTAATTCAGGTGCCTTTACTTGCTAGCTATAGTACGACCTTGTACCAGGTTACTAACCTTCTTCGAAAGTAATTTCTTTATCTGTGAAGTAGAGATAATGCTTATCCCTATAGAGTTACATAACACCTATAAACAGTCACAGATATACAGACAGCAACTGATGTAAGACAGTACTAATCACTACTTACATTGGCCACCACTTTTACTTCTTTGTACTGTGCTTCATAGAAAATTCCAGCATTTTCCAGTGCTTCTGTTAACGAGGGCCCATTTTTCACCTGCTTATCCAGTCCATTCACGAATTCCTCCAGCTTGGCACTTGCCTCTTCAAATTCTTTGGAGAATTTCTTCCCACCTGTCTTATCTAAAATAACAAGAGGAAGTATTCTATAATATTCTTAGTCTCATAGTTATACCTTAAAGAAGCTTCCCTAAATCACACAAAAAAATCACAAACAGATTATTTAAACGTTTCATGTGATCCTGCTAGACTGAAGCAAGATTGCATCATGAAGGCACTTGTAATTAAGATAAGGAAAGTTCAACTAAATGAAGTTTGCTGATTGCTTTAATTCACAAATCTGATGTCACACTGCTACTTAGGAATAATGGAATTGAGGCTCATTTCTATACACTTATACACCATTAAGTTTTTTTTTTTTTATATACCATTAACTTTTACACTATAGATTATAATAAGATGTATTCCTTGAGGAAGAAACAGAGGCTNGCTAGCTATAGTACGACCTTGTACCAGGTTACTAACCTTCTTCGAAAGTAATTTCTTTATCTGTGAACTAGAGATAATGCTTATCCCTATAGAGTTACATAACATCTATAAACAGTCACAGATATACAGACAGCAACTGATGTAAGACAGTACTAATCACTACTTACATTGGCCACCACTTTTACTTCTTTGTACTGTGCTTCATAGAAAATTCCAGCATTTTCCAGTGCTTCTGTTAACGAGGGCCCATTTTTCACCTGCTTATCCAGTCCATTCACGAATTCCTCCAGCTTGGCACTTGCCTCTTCAAATTCTTTGGAGAATTTCTTCCCACCTGTCTTATCTAAAATAACAAGAGGAAGTATTCTATAATATTCTTAGTCTCATAGTTATACCTTAAAGAAGCTTCCCTAAATCACACAAAAAAATCACAAACAGATTATTTAAACGTTTCATGTGATCCTGCTAGACTGAAGCAAGATTGCATCATGAAGGCACTTGTAATTAAGATAAGGAAAGTTCAACTAAATGAAGTTTGCTGATTGCTTTAATTCACAAATCTGATGTCACACTGCTACTTAGGAATAATGGAATTGAGGCTCATTTCTATACACTTATACACCATTAAGTTTTTTTTTTTTTTATATACCATTAACTTTTACACTATAGATTATAATAAGATGTATTCCTTGAGGAAGAAACAGAGGCTCAAAAAAGTAAAGATAAAGTGACCTCTATGTGTATCATGCTTAGAAATTCTTTTCTATCTGAAGAAGATCCTTGATGGTAACTTGAAATTAGAAAAGTACCATGAATTGTTTTTCAACAACAGTAACATTACCAACTTTTACTTATTCTCCTAAGTACTTTTTGCCCAGTGATGCTGGACTATGGCCTTAGGTATAGATATAAATTTAGGCTCTGCATTTTATTAGCTGTGGAACTTGGGCAAGTTTCTTATCTCCTTATGAAGTCTCAGATTTCTTATGAACAAAGTGGAGGTTTTTAACATGCTTCTGGGTTGTTCTGAGGATTAAAATAGATAATACATGTTCAATTTAAAGCATGGTACAAGAACAAAATAGGTGCCACAACAAACAGTTTGGTAGCTATTTACTTACTATTTTAAAAATATTTATCAAGTATTTATTACATACCAGGTATTGCTCTAGGAACTAGGATACTGGAAGAACAAATAAGGATAATTTCTACTTTTATGAGATTCACATTCTAGTAAATCAATATGATTATTATTTATAATTTACAATGTAAGGGAAAGAAAGTGACTAGACTTTATGAGGTATTATAGTGACCTTATTTATTTATTTATTTATTTGGGCTGTGCTGTCTGACTTGCAGGATCTTGGTTACCTGACCAGTGGTCGAACCCAGGCCCACAGCAGTGAAAGTGCCATGTTCTAACTGCTGAAATTGCCAGGGAGTTCCCTATAGTGACCTTACTGAAGAGTGAACACAAACCACATCATCATACACATGAAATACACCTCCATCATAGCCTGATACATCAAGAAAGGACTAGAAGTGGGGGAAAAGGATAGAATATGCTCATTAAAAAAATTTTTATTTTTCTCCAACTTAATGGAGATATAAGTGGCATGTAACACTGTTCAAGGTGTACAATTTGAAGGCTAGGAATTTATTTGTGAAATCGACATGCATGAAATCACCACCTGGGAAGCAGGTGCCACAACCGTTCTCTACAACCTGAGGTTCTCTCTAAGGAAGCAGTCAGTCTGATTACTTGAAATGACACATCTGGAAAGAGAACCTGACTTCGTCTATTTAGAAGGATGTAAGATTACCTTTTAAGCACTTGAGAGTTTCTGTACTGCACACATCCACCCTCATGGTTGACAGCTGTTTTTCTTTCAATTCTATCTGATCTTCTGAGCGCTTGTACAGCAACAGCTCTTCAATGAGGGCCTGAGACTGAACACGGACCAGGGTCATACTTCATTTATGAAATCATCCTCTTACTCTCTCTACATCAAAGTAAAACATGACTAAAACCTAACAAAACCATGAGAAGCAAAAACCTTCATATTTCCTCATAATCAGGGATATCAACATCAATTTTTGTATCAAAACCATATTTTCAGTTATATACTTTAAAAAATCTTTTTCATGTTATTCAAAGTTAATTTATGGATATAAAGTTAAGATTGAAACAGGCAAAGATCCATTTATCTCTTCTTTCGATTTGAATTAGATAGTCTTATGTTAACTTTAAGCAAATTTTAACTTAATAGTTTCACAGGAAGATGAACACCTTCTTCAGGGTTTAATACAGACTTCAGCTGGCATACAGATAAAACTTTTGAGTTTTCGAGAGTTTCAATATGTTTAAAATATAATGGATGCATAATTCAATAAAAAGAAATCGTACAGGATGAACTATACATAAATCTATAACACAACACTTTGGCACATGGGACATATTCTGTAACTTACTCGAAATTCAGCAACTATCTTAGACTTGAGAGCAGCTTTTGGATTCGTGGATGCTGTTGAATGAAACAAAAGGTTATTTAAGAATATAGACAAAAAATGTTGACTAAGAAAATTTTCAGCTTTATAGTTGAGGGTATATACTTTTTGAATATATGTCAAACATGCACATTTAAATCATAGTATAACTCTTAGAACATATAGTGGATATGTAAATTGAAAACTCCCAATCATGGTCAGTATAAAAATATGTACTATTTAGATAGGTTCAACCTACTTACCTCCAACATACCCTGTTAGTCTGAAGTCCTAGAATTACTGACTTGGAGATACATGAAGTATCTTTCTGCCTATTCTGACTGAGTGTAACAGGATCTTAACACCTCAAATTAAGAGTGTCCAGGAGCAGGACATCCAATTAACTCTGATCACTGGCTGAAGAAAATTTACTTCCAAGCATCAACTCTCTTCCTATGTATTTAGTTTTGGATTTGCTTTTTCTGCTGACTCAATTCAAAGCAAAACAGGCAGGAAAAGTTCTAGGTACAATACTACTGTGGTTGAACTTTGGCTGAAATGATGACTCTTGCTGTTCCTAAGCATGCAACTTATGACCAAAATGATGTGAAAGGACTCCCTTAATCATGATGAATATCACATGCTTGCTGGAGCAAAACCATCCCAAGTGTCTTGTTTCACCTCCCAATTCTGTCTTTTACCTTGTTCCCTCCACACCTTCAAATCTTTCTCAATATTCCTCAGTTTGGCCCACAGCAGCCTATCACATGCAGTATTCCACTCCCGTGATCTCATGCTGGGTAAACATGATAAGCACAGCAGGAGCTCCTGTCAAGAGAATGGCTTCTGGCCAGGATTTGAGGCCCATGTCTAATCTGGTAGAGTATCTCCCCAAATCTGAAGGATTTCATGGCTCCCACAGAAATGCTTCTTAATGCCTAGTCTCCTCTTCAGCTCTGTTGTTTAATGCCAGCTGCCTCTAACTTCACATAGCTTTGAACCTTAAAGTTACCCTGGGCACTATCATGTTATTTTTTTCTTCTTCCAATCCCCCAACTACTCTTGAATCTTCACACATTTAAACCCTTTTTCTGCATTTCCTTTGTTTAAAAGTAGCTTTATGTTTATTTTTTTAAAGAAGTAATTCCATGATGGCTTGGTTAGTGTAAGTCACTGGGAGCCTCCCAGGCCTGGAAAACACAGGCTTGCCCATGGTTTATGCCAGGTACGATGTCAAATGGTCTACATTTTCTTCTGCTCCAAAAAGAGGAGGTAATTTATATTAGTTGAGATTTTGTTCCTTACTTTGTGATTTCTTCCACTGCTTATTCGGTTGTTTGTTCAGATTTTCTTTCAGCTGCTTCTGAGTTTTGAAAGTGGTACCTGGAAAACATTTCAGTTTTGCAATCTGGCGTTATGGGAAGCTGTTCTGTCTGTCCACTTCAGTGTCAAAGTTGAAAAAAGGCAATCCGAGACTGTGTGTTGTTTCTTTCTTTCCTTTTCTTTTATTTTTATAAAAAGATAAGAATACCCACCAGATCTAAGAAGCTGTCAAATAAACATGATTTCTGTATCAAAGAAACAACTAATTTGGAG
Source organism: Neotragus moschatus (assembly GCA_006410615.1). NCBI lineage: Eukaryota > Metazoa > Chordata > Mammalia > Artiodactyla > Bovidae > Neotragus > Neotragus moschatus. The sequence continues at coordinate 499,401 of SJYA01000573.1, read as the reverse complement.
AATAGGGTAGGAAGTTTAAAAACACTAGGTAACTCATTCAAATGAAGAATTTAACAGCTTCTTAGAAGATGCCATTTTTAAAGCAAATTTCTAGTAAAATAACAGTCATGGTATCAGATATCACCAGCTTCTACTCACTGATTTATTACACAAATCTAATACATAGAAACTAAATAATTAAAAAACCACCTATACAAAACTTACTGCACATCTAAACCAAAGAGACTGAAGAATTCCAATACATGATTAATGTATCAAATAATTTAGTGAAAACTGAAACCTTCTCTAAAAATTCTCCCACAATTAAGAGGACAGGGAAGTAATTATTGAACACAAAAGATCAATAGTTTAAAGCACTCAAAGTAAAACAAATCCAGAAAATTAATTAATGATCATCACTTAATATGCTTGCCTTTTCTTAGTCAAAAAAACACAAAATTCAACCCTCTCCAAACCATTCTACTTAAATTAATGCAAACAGATTTGTACAGTTATTTAATTTTAAACAAATAGGGCCATATCCCAAACTTAGTCTTTCATTAATAAGCAAAAGGACTATATCTGTAAAATACATATAATTTTAAAGACTGAATAATGACTCAATCTTTCTTTTCGGAGAGAAAAGATACTTACTCAAAGCTTCTCTTAATGCCATAATCATTTCTTCTGGGTATACATTTCTATCTTCCCAGATTTTAAAGATCCGTTCTACAGATTTAGAGACAGATGGATCCCTGAGAAGAAAAAAAAAGTGAGACATAAAAATGTTAAACTTGCGTCTCAAACTATAAATCTGAAAATAAAGTTGTCAACAAAATTATTTTCCAGGGACTTACCTCATGGTCCAGTGGTTAAGAATCCATCTCCTAATACAGGGGAAAGGGAAACTGAAAGTGAAAGTCGCTCAGACGTATCTGACTCTCTCTGACTTCATGGACTCTACAGTCTATTGAATTCTCCAGGCCAGAATACTGGAGCGGGTAGCCTTTCCCTTCTCCAGGGGATCTTCCCAAACCAGGGATTGAACCCAGGTATCCCACACTGCAGGCAGACTCTTTACCAGCTGAGCTACCAGGGAAGCCCAATGCAGGGAAACAGGGTTCCATCCCTGGTCTGGGAACTAAGACCCCACATGCTGTGGGGCATCTAGACCCACATGCCCTAAAGCCCTGCTCTGCAACAAGAGAAGTCACTGCAAGGAGCAGGCCGCACACCACTTCTAGAGTAGCTCTCACCCACTGCAACTAGAGAAAGACAGTGCACAGCAATGAAGACCCTGTGTGCCACAACAAACACCCAACACAGCCAAAAATAAATAAATAAAAATTAATTCAAAAATTATTTTCCAAATGTCTTTTCATGTTTATTTTAAAACATCTTTTTCTGATGTCTAGGGCTAAAATCTTAAAAACGTCTTGTTCAACACTTTTTATTGGTAACATAAATAAGTTATGGATGACATATTGAACTTTAATACTGGTTTGTAAGTTTCATGAGTACCTTACATTTCTACATCTGTATACATTCATGAGCACATTCATAATCAAAGTTTAATTTTCCATCCATCACCATACAGCTGACTCCCTTTATTTATTTCATACTTTACCACCTGCCCAAGCTGGTAACCACTAGTTGGTCCTCTGTATCTTTGTGTGTGTGTGTGTGTGTGTCTGGTTATTTATATTTTTAATTTTTAAAACACATTCTATATATGAGTGAAAACGTAAGGTACCTCTTTCTTTACCTGACTTATTTCACTTAGCACAATATCTTCAACGTCCACTTGTGTTATCACAAATGGCAAGATTTCATTTGTTTATTTTTGACAGGAAATAGCATTTATTGGTGGGCATGATTAAGGAGGGGACAGCGCTGATGCTCGTGTGCAGGTCCCTGGACAGATGGTGGGCCCTGCACACGAGCATCAGCGCTGTCCCTTTCAGCATACCTGTCTGGAGTCTATCAGCTCCAGCACAAGACAACATCTTGTTGATGTGCATGACATGAAAGGGGTGGAGCTGCACTCCGGATGTGAAAACCATCTCTGCCACAGCTTTTCACTATGTACTTGTTGGCACAAATACGGGCAGCCTCCAGGGATTCAGAGGAGAGCTGATCATACTCATCTGACACCATGTGGCCACAGAGTGGGAACTCATCCACTTTGGCCTTCTTACGCCCCAAGCCAAAGATGCGAATCTTAGCATCAGGGACACCTCGGCAGAGGCAGGACGTTGGGTATGGCTTGTTTTTACAATACTGGTAACACTGGGCGGGGCGGTGACCCATGGCGACACCAGGATCTTCAGTGGAGTGCCAAAGGGAAAGAGATCATCTTTTTTTTTTTAAATGGTTGAGTGGCACTCCATTTTGTGTGTTTGTGTGTGTGTGTGTGTGTGTGTGTGTGTNTTAAAGCATCTTGAAGGCCATTTAATTCTGGGCAGCATATGAGAAAACTTTTGTCCCACCTCCCTTTCACAGTGTTTATGTAAATCTCCTCAGTTTTCTAGTTCATAGCTTGAAACAACTGTCTTCAGCTGTGAGCATGTGTTGAGCACACTTGCCTTGCTCCACTTGGCGCTTTTTTTTTTGCGATTTGGAAGACTGACAGTGGTCTCGTAGTGTCATTTGTTTTCACGGTGTGTGATGCCTGTAGTTTTGTGTTCTTTTTTCTCAGTATTGCTTTGGCTATTCAGGTTCTTTTGTGGTTTCATATAAATTTTAGAATTTCTTTTCTATTTTGGTGGAAAATATCCTTTGGATTTTGATAGGGATTGCACTGAACCCATAGATTGCTTTAGTTAATATGAACATTTGACAATGTTAATTCTTTCAATCCATGAGCTTGAAATATCTTTCCATTTATTTGTGTCTTCCATTATTTTCAACAATGTCTTATAGTTTTCAGTGCACAGGTCTTTCACCTCCTTGATTAAATTTATCCTAGGTATTTCATACTTTTTTGTTGCGATTCTAAATGGAATTGCTTTTTTTCTTAATTTGCTTTTCTGCTATCTCATTGTTAACACAGAAATGAAACTGACTTTTGTGTATTGATTCCGTATACTGAAACTTAACTGTATTTGTTTATTGTTTCGAATAGGCTTTTGGTGGAGTTTTTAGAATTTTCTCTATATAAAATTATGGCTTCCCTGGTGGCTCAGTGGTAAAGAATCCTTCTGCAATGCAGGAGACACAGAGTCAACCCCTGGGAAATTCCAAGGACAGAGGAACCTAGTGGGCTACAGTCCACGAGATCACTAAAAATTGGACAAGATTAAGTGTCTAAACAACAACTATATAAAATCATGTCATCCACAAATAATGACAGTTATACTTCTTCTGTTCCAATACCTTTTATTTCTTTTTCCTGCCTAATTGCTCTGGTTAGAATTTCCAATACTATGTTGAATAAGAATGGTAAGAGTGTACATCGTTGCTTTGTTCCTATTCTAAGAAAGACAGCTTTCATTTCGCCACCACTGAGTATTATTTTAGTTGTGGATTTGTCATATACTGCCTGTAATATTATGCTGAAAGATGTTCTTTCTGTACCCACTTTATTGAGAGTTATAACTGGGAGTTGAATTTTGTCAAATGCTTTTCCTGCCTCTATTAAGATGATCATGTTTTTTAATTCTTTTTGTTAATGTGATTATCATGTTGATTTACAGATGAACCACTCTTGCATCCTTGGAATATATCTCACATTGAATCATGGTGTATGATCCTTTTGCTTTGGCTTCCTAATATATTTTTCTTTAAGAAAAACTGAAGCAGAACTGATTTATAATGTTGCTTTAATTTCTGGTGTAAAGCAGTGTACTTTGGTTATACACACACACACATATATTCTTTTTCCTATTCTTTTCCATTATAGGTTATTACAAGGTATCGAATATAGTTCCCTGTGCTATACAGTAGGACCTTGTTGTTTATCCATTTTATATATAGCAGAGTCTATCTGTTAATCCCAATCTTCTTATTTATCCATTCCTTTTCCGCCTTTGGTAACCATTTTTCTATACCTGTGNTATATATTCTTTTTCCTATTCTTTTCCATTATAGGTTATTACAAGGTATCGAATATAGTTCCCTGTGCTATACAGTAGGACCTTGTTGTTTATCCATTTTATATATAGCAGAGTCTATCTGTTAATCCCAATCTTCTTATTTATCCATTCCTTTTCCGCCTTTGGTAACCATTTTTCTATACCTGTGAATCTGTTTTTATTTTGTAAATAAATTCATTGTATCATTTATAACTTACGTCTTCTTTATCCGTTCATCTGCTGATGGACACTTCGGTGGCTTCTATGTCTTGGCTGTGGTAAACAGTGCTGCTATGAACACTGGGGAATATGTATCTTTTAATTTTTAAGGAACTTCTATACTGTTCTCCATAGCAGCTGCACCAATTTACAGTTCCACTAACACTATAGGAGGGTTCCTTTTTCTCCACACTTTCTCCCACATTTATTATTTGTAGACTTTTTGACGATGGCCAGTTCTGTGTGAGGTGATTCTTCACTATTGTTTTGACTTGCATTTCTCTAATACAGTGATGTTGAGTATCTTTTCAGGTGCCTGTTAGCCATCTGGATATTGTCCTTGGAGAAAACACAATTTTAAGTGTTCTGTCCATTTTTTGATAGTTTTTTTTTTTTAAATTGAGCTGAATGAACTATATTTTGGAAAATAAACCCTTGTCAGTCACATTACTTGCAAATACTTTCTCCCAGTCCATAAGTTGTCTTTTCTTTTTGTTAATGGTTTCCTTTGCTGAGCTTAATTACATCCCATTTGTTTAGTTTCGCTTTTGTTTTGTCTTGGGATATTGACTAAAGAAAACATCTATGTCAGAGAATGTTTTGTCTATGTCTTCTTAAAGTTTTATGGTGTCAAGCCTTCCTCTTTAAGCCATTTTAATGTCTTTTTTGGGGGGGCTGCGCAGGGTTAACAGTTGTGGTACATGGGCTTAATCGTCCTGTGGCATGTGCGATCTTCTTGGACCAGAGATCAAACCTGTGTCACCTGCATCAGCAGATGGATTCTTAACCACTGGACCACCAGGAAAGCCCATTAATCATTTTTCAAATGTATAACTCAGTGGCATTCGTTATATCCACAATGTTGTACAATCACCAAACCTATTTCCAAAAATTTTCATTGCCCTAAACAAACTTTGTACCCATTAAACAACTAACTCGCTATTACTCCTTCCCTTCAACTCCTGATAACTCTAATCTACTCTCTGTCTCTATGGATTTACCTAATCAAGACATTTTATAAAAATGGAATCATACAATTTGTTCTTTTGTGCCTAGCTTATGTCAGCATTTTTTCAAGGTTCATTCATGCATACTATGTATCAAATATGATACTATGTATCAATCATTTTTTTTAAATTGTGGTAAAACAAACAAAATTTATCATCTTAACCACTTTAATAAGAGTACAGCTCAGTAATATTATGTGCATTTACACTGCTATGCAATTAACCTCTAGAACTGTTCAGACTGAAAAACTGAAATTCTATATCCATAAATAAGATCTCCCTATTTTCACTACAAACCACAACTGTACCTTCTGTTTCTATGAATTTTACCACTGCAGTTATTTCACATAAACACAATCATACAACATCTGTCCTTTTATTATTGGTTTCACTCAGCATAATGTCTTGTAAGAGTCATCTATGTTGTAACGTGTCAGAATTTTTTCCTTTTTAAGGTTAAAAGATACTGTTTTATATATATACCATATTTTACCTGTTAACCTGAAAATTGGGCTGGTTCCTTCTGGTTATTGTAAATAGTGCTATTATGAACATGGGTATACAAATATCCATTCGATTTTCTGCTTTCTTTTTTTTTTTTATATAAAAAAAGATTTGTTTTGTAAAAAAAAAAAAAAAATGTTTTCTTGTAAAATTCTATGTTTAACTTTTGTTTTTCCATAGCAGCTGCACCATTTATACGTTCCTACAGAAGTGTAGACATTTTCCCCATCCTAACACTTGTCATTCTCTAGTTTTGTTTTTAAATTACAGTCATTCTAGTTGGTGTGAACTCTTTGGCTGCTTTTATCTTTTTTGGTAATTTCATTAGAATGGATGACTAGGTGTAACTTCTAAAAAATTTATCCTGCTTAGTATATGTTGTGCTTCCTATCGTTTGAAGATTCATGTTTTACTTTGTTTTTTTTTTTTTTTTTTTTTAATCACTTTCAGAGCATTCTCAGCCATTACCTCTCTGAAAGAACTCAGAAGCACTCTCCTTCTGGATTCTTATTTTTCATTAGGCCTCTCATTCTTATCTCCATTTTGTCACTTCCTTCTCTCTACTGCTGCATTCTAATTTCTTCAGAACGATTTTTTAGCTTCATCTTTTTCTTTTCCAGAATTCCTACTGGTTCTTTTGTCCAAGTATTTTATCCATTGTTCATTTTATTCCATTTAATCTTCTTTTAACATCGTTTATGACTGCCTTAAGTGCCCTGTCTGATAATTCAAATATCTGAAGCTCTGTGAAGGAATCTAAATCTGCTGATTCTCCTTGTGGTGCTTTGCTTCCCAATGTACTTGGCAACCTTTGACTGTCAGCACATATTTTTTTGTTTGATCTATGAGATTCTTGGTGAGCTAAGTAGGAAATATGTTCCTTAAGAGCAAACCTATACTGGAAGCCAGGGGTATTTATGACTCAAGACCTCTTTATTCCCTCTCCACAGCCCAGGTCACACAGTATTAGCAAGACAGGCATACTAATTAATGTCAGCTCTGCCATTCTAATATGTCCACTGTTGGTTTGGCTTATATTTTGTCAAGAATGTGATTGCTTTATAAAAAAGGACCCTTTAGAATAGATGGCTGGCCATTCAGCTAGAAGTTGTCATAATTACCTGTAAATGTCTGTTTGCAAAGTTTGTAACATTTATTGTTGCTTCTTCAGCACCTACAAAGTGTTCACTAAATAGTAAATGAATGAATGACAACTAGACTTTGTCATTTTCAAACCCAACTATTCATTATGAACCCCCAACAGCTATTCACCAAAATCCTCAAGTAAAATATGCTGGAGAAATAGCAACTGCTGGAAAAACATATAAATAAGACTAGAGTAAAATATAGTAAAGCACGAGATGGGGAAACTAGACATTTTAGTTCTGGTTTTAGTAAGAAGTCTTTGGGGAACTAGGTTTCTTCATTTGTAAAATTATTTTTACTAGATAATTTGTTAGGTTTAAAATTCTTGGCTAGATTTGTTTTTCATTTATATGAACATAGAACTCTCAAACTCCCACAATACAACCATCTCTTGAATTTACAAATTCAACTAAAACAAAATCCAGAATAACAGTTTTACTTACCTTGGGATTCTAGACCTCTATTTCAACCATTACTGATCACAACTTCAATATCTACAGAATATACAACTACTACCACATACACATCATAAAATAATTAAACATAAACTTTGCTGTTTGACTTGTAACAAAAAAATTGACTGATTTGCACAACTGCTAGGATGCTGAATAGATGCTTTGTATACTAGCAACCCTTGCCTTAGACCACTTTTAAAACAAAAAAGTAAATTATTTCAAAGCACAAAGCTGATGAAGAGTGTAAGAAGAGGTGCCCAGCTATCAGAGTTAAATAAACAGAATTAGGAAATTTCCTGGCAGTCCAGTGATTAGGATTCCAAGGGTCCGGGTTCAAGCCCTGGTTGGGGAACTGGGATCTCACAAGCCATGTGGCCAAAATCCCACAACAACAAACATGAACAACACAAAACCAAACAACCAACCAGAACCAAACAGCATAATCTTGTGCCTCACTCAGGGGAATTTCATTTCTTTAGTTAGTTAGTTCAGTCACTCAGTCGTGTCCAACTCTTTGTGACCCCATGAATCGCAGCATCAATATCTAATTTTCGGTACATCATCACAGTAATGTGCTGTATCTTGAAGCTTCTTAATAAATATTTGCCAACTGACCAAACAGAAGACCAAATAATGGGGTCAACTCAAGGAGCAAGTTCAGTTCAGTTCAGTCGCGTCCGACTCTTTGCGACTCCATGAATCGCAGCATGCCAGGCCTCACTGTCCATCACCAATTCCCGGAATTCACTCAGACTCACGCCCATCGAGTCAGTGATGCCATCCAGCCATCTCATCCTCTGTCATCCAGTTCTCCTCCTGCCCCTAATCCCTCCCAGCATCAGAGTCTTTTCCAACAAGTCAACTGTTCACATGAGATGGCCAAAGTACTGGAGTTTCAGCTTTAGTATCATTCCTTCCAAAGAAATCTCAGGGCTGATCTCCTTCAGAATGGACTGGTTGGATCTCCTTGCAGTCCAAGGGACTCTCAAGAGTTTTCAAGTAGTCAATACTTAATCAGAATCCACCTTCCAATCTAGGGAACTCGGGTGCGATGCCTGGTCAGGGAACTAAGATCCCACATGCTGCAGGGCAACTAAGCCCACACACAGCAATGAGAGAAGCCCACGCACGAGCCCCAACTGCTGAGCCCTCGCTCTGCAACGAGAAGCCTACACACACCATGACAGACACCCAGAGCAGCCAAAGAAAAGTAAAAAAGCACACTGCTCTGTATAGCCTAAAGTAACCCCCACTTATAAAATGTATCTTTTTTATTTGCCTATAACATGTTTTCCCTAGTGTGTCACTTGTCTTTAATTTTAGGGTGTCTTCTATAATGTAGTTTTTGATGTAAATAAATTTATACTTTTATTATCTGTTCTTCGTGCCTTAAGAGCTTTCTAAACTAACCCTTACAGTCAGGAAAATATTCATTGTCTTCTAACATTTTAAAGTTTTGTTTTATATATCAGAGTAATTCATTTGGAATATGCTTTTGTGTGTGGTACTGGGAAACATTTAATACAATTTTATTTCTTCCACACAGAAAGCCCATGTCCCAGAAACACTTATTGAAGACTGCATCTTTCCCCCAATGAACTGCAATGCAACTTTTACCGTTTACAGAAGTCCCATATAGGTATGGGTCCATCTGTGTGGTCTCTGTTTTGTTCCTTAAATCTATTTGTCTATCCTTGTATTAATATCATCCTTTTTAAATTACTGTACCAAATAATAATTTTTTTCCCTTATATCAGGTTTTTATTGAGAATAAGTTCACTTTTTTATTCATCACTTTGTCAAAAATACAGGTCATGAAATCATTATAGGCAGAGCTATTTCAGCCATCCCATCATCCCTCCACACACAATATCACTAAAAACATGTATTAGAAACTAAACCAAATAATAACTCTTGATATTTCACAGGTGAAGACCTACTTGGTTGTTTTGTTAAGCTTATTTATTTTTGGTTGGACTGGGGCTTCACTGCTGCTTGCGGGCTCTGTCTCGCTGTAGTGAGCGGGGGGCTACTCTTTGTTGAGGGGCTCAGGCTTTTCAGTGTGCTCACTTCTCTAGCTGTGGAGTACTAGGCACACAGGCTTCAGCAATTGTGATTCATAGCCTTAGAGCACTGGCTCAGTAGTCACGGCACAAAGGATTTAGATGCTCTGAGGGATATGCAGTCTTCCTGGACAAGGGGTTGGACCTGTGTTCCCTGCGCTGGCAGGTGGATTCTTACCCACTGTACCAACAGGGAAGTCCCCTACTTGCTTTTTATCAAGTTTTGGCTACTTCTAAGACACTGACTCCTCTATATGAATTTTACAATCAGTATAACAAATTTCTTAAAATATCCTATTGGGAACTTGATTAAAGTATACTGTATTTATATGCTGATTTTTATCTTTTTGAAAGTTTATAGTTTTCTCCATAAAGGTCTCAACACACTTTTATTCTAGGTATCTAGAGCTTTTTTGTTACTGTTAATAATATCATTTTATTATAACTGGTTATTTCTGATATACTGAAATGCTGCTGCTGCTAAGTTGCTTCAGTCACGTCCAACTCTGTGAGACCCCATAGATGGCAGCCCACCAGGCTCCCGTCCCTGGGATTCTCCAGGCAAGAGTACCGGAGTGGGTTGCCATTCCCTTCTCCGACTAAAACGCTACTGACTCCTATATGTTGATCTGTATTCAGCAACCTCACCGAACCCTCATAAGTCTGTAAATTCTCCTGGCTTGCTTATGAAGATGTTCACAAAGTCTCTATATCTTTTTACCGTATGTGATTCTCTGGAAAACATTTTATAGTTCTTCAACAACTACAAGTCAAAACTTTCAAATTAAACAAAAATATAGTAAATACCATTCATATAAACACTGATTTAAAGTTATAAATGATATTTTGTTGAAACTAAATTGCAATGCAAATATGACACTGTATACAGTTTGAAACTTTTTAAGACCATAATACCATTATCATTCCATTATTTCACCATTTTTATCCATTTGAACTACTATAAATTTATTTCTTTAGTGTATGCTAAAATTATTAGTGCTTTCAACTGATATAATTATTTATATTAAAGTCACCTTTAACCTTTCCTCATTAGCCTCTGATAAAGTAATACTGTCTTATACCAAAATACAGACACACAATAGAGCCACTGAAAATGACTCACAGAACTGCTAATAAGGTAATCATATGGATGATATTCAATATGCTTAGACAATCCAATGACACTTTAAGCTATATCCATGGACCCACCAATGAATAACTAGGCCGATACCTAAGAAACACAGCTATATAGCACTCTATGGTATTTCCATCCATGTATCAAGCTAATCAACCACCTATGAATTGACAAGCATTGTGCTGGGAGCAGAAGCTCCAAGTCTGGGAGATAGAAACTGGTGACAAAAAGCAAGTATATCAATTATAAAACGGTGTGTTAGGGGCTACGACAAAAGAAGCTGTAGGTATAATGATAGCAAAGAAGAACTGCTTAATCCAGACTGGGGAAGAAAAGTCAGGAAAGGTGGGGTAGGAGATGGGAGAGAGGCTCAACAGGGAAGGGACATACACGTACCTATGGCTGATTCATGTTGCTATATGGCAGGGGCCAACACAATATTGTGGAGCAATTATCCTCCAATCAAAAGTAAATACATTTAAATTTAAAAAAAGATTAAGTAAAATTTGAAAAACAAGTTAGGTAAGGAAAACTTCTTGAGGGTACCAGATCTATAAGAAAGGTGAAGGGACAGAGTAAATTCTTACAGAACTGATATCTAACTGGGACTATTATACTGCTCTATGACTGACTACACAATTTGTTCTACCAGGCTGTCAATTCAATTTTCGAAAGGAACCAACTTCTTAAATTCATTTATGTAATTTGAAAACTGTTTAGTCCAAATAAATCTTATATGACAGAAAAGCTGCATATAATTACATAAGATATATATTAACAGATATATATTAACAGATACTTAAAAAGTAATATCCATGTAATCACAACCCAGGTCACTGGCTGTGACCTAATACACTACTGGCTACCTAGAGGACCTGAGTGGGTCCCTTCAAGATCACAATCCCTTCCATTTACCTGGGATGGTAGAGTTTTATATCTGTTTCCTTAATTTTGTTTTAAAAATAGGTAATACTCATGTACATCTGAGACGGAAAAAAAAAATTAAAAAAATAAATAAATAAAAATAGGTAACTATATACAAGGCTGTATACTGTCACCCTGCTTATTTAACTTATTCAGAGTACATCATGCGAAATACTGGACTGGATGAAGCACAAGCTGGAATCAAGACTGCCGGGAGAAACATCAATAACCTCAGATATGCAGATGACACCACCCTTAAGGCAAAAAGTGGAGAAGGACTAAAGAGCCTCTTGATGAAAGTGAAAGAAGAGTGTAAAGTTGGCTTGAAGCTCAACATTCAGAAAACTAAGATCATGCATCTGGTCCCATCACTTCATGGCAAATAGATGCGGAAACAAGGGAAAACAGTGACAGATTATTTTCTTGGGCTCCAAAATCACTGCAGATGGTGACTGCAGCCATGAAATTAAAAGACGTTTGCTCCTTGAAAGAAAAGTTATGACCAACCTAGACAGCATATTAAAAAGCAGAGACATTACTTAGCCAACAAAAGTCCATCTACTCGAAGCTATGGTTTTTCCAGAAGTCACGTATGGATGTGAGAGTTGGACTATAAAGAAAGCTGAGCACCGAAGAATTGATGCTTTTGAACTGTGGTGTTGGAGAAGACTCTTGTGAGTCCCTTGGACTGCAAGGAGATCCAACCTAAAGGTTCCTTTAGTCCATCCTAAAGGAAATCAGTCCTGAATATTCACTGGAAGGACTGATGCTGAAACTCCAGTACTGTGGCCACCTGATACAAAGAACTGACTCACTGGAAAAGACCATGATGCTGGGGAAGATCGAAGGCAGAAGGAGAAGGGGATGGTTGGATGGCATCACCAACGTAACAGACACGAGTTTGAGTAAGCTCTGGGAGTTGGTGATGGACAGGGAAGCTTGACGTGCTGAGGTCCATGGGGTCACAAAGACTCAGACATGACTGAGCGACTGAACTGACTGGCTGAAGTATAAACAATAGTTAATTTTTCTGCCAAACTTGAACTTTATATAAATGGATTCATACTATGTATACAGAAACATTCCTTTGTACTTCCAATCAGTATTTTGTGAGACTTATCTATATCACTGCATATAACCAAAATCCATTAAATTTCTTTGCCGTTTGATATTTCAGTATGCCACAATTCATTCACCTTACTGTAAAAAGTGTTTCCAATTTTTTTTTTTTTAAATTAAGGTTTTCACTTTATTCTTCTTCTGCTGGACTGTGTGGTTTGCAGTCTTAGTTCTCCAACCAGGGACTGAACCTGGGCCCCCTTGCAGTGGAAGCATCGAGTCCTAACCACTGAACTGCCAAGGAATTCCCCCAAATTTTTATTACCATAGACAAAGTTGGTATAGAAATTCCCTTCCACTGATCTTGCTGCAAATATGTAAGTTTCTCAGGGTTTGTAAAAGCTTAGGGTTGGAATTACAAATCACAGGGTATATATAACAAACTTAAAAAAAAAATGAGGTTTTTTTATACCAATCAACCCTCAAACCAACAGTATAAGAGAGCTTCCACTGTGCCACAATTTTGCTAATATTTGTACTGGTGGACTTAAAGATTTATCTTCATCTGGTACATACGTGTGCTAGTTATTGCTTTACTGCCTCTAAGCTCCAACACACCCTTCCTTGTACTGGGGCCAGACACTGAAAACTCTGTTTCCCATTGGTTCAGACTTGGACTCTGCCAACAGAGAGCCCTGGAGTGACACTGAGAGGCTGGAAGAAGCAGTAGGGGTTCCTCTTTCAGGGTTATATTTTCAAGTGGATCAGCACAGAGGCACGCTGGCAGCATTTCAGCACAGCTCTTGTAGTTCAGTGGTAAGTGCTCTCTGACCTGTTTCTAAACCACTAGTGACAGGTAGCAGGTTCTTACAACCATCTACTCTTTCCTGAGGTCTGAATCTCAGCTTGGGGTGGGTTAGGGTAGGGGTAGTTATTTACTTTTCCCTCAGGTTCAGAAGTAGTAGCTACTTTCAGCACATACTATTCCATATCACCTTAAGAGGTATTTTATTCTTTCTAATAGTTAGCTACCTTTTACCTACTTAACGGTCCTTCCTCACCACCCCCCAAAGTTAAGCTTCTTAAACTTTAATTTATTTTGGCTACACCTGTGGCATGTGGGATTTTAGTTCGTGACCACAGATCAAATCTGTGCCCCGTGCATTGGAAGCGTGGAGTCTTAACCACTGGACTGCCAGAAAAGCCCCTTAATGATTCATTATATTAAATTTTCCCTGTTTAAATTACTGGTATGTGATTTCTCTCTCCTGATCAAGACAACGTATATGATATATAATGATATATTTCAGCAATTCTAGGGCTACATGACATGTGCTATCAAAACAGACTGAATGAAAAAGGAGGTAAGAAAATATAGCTGTCTGCTGTTAAGCCAGATGTTAAAGAGATCTGTAAGAACACAAAACACTATTAAAACTGTAAGTTTTGGTTATTAACAATTATTGTTTTAAAAGTAATTATTAAATATTTAAACAATTTGGCTTGATTTCTAATATAAGTGCCAGGTAAAACTAAAATCTTCATTATCTTTTATTATTTGTGATTTTTTATATATTCTGTATATAAATCTTTTGTTGACTGAAGAATATTTTTTCTCACTCTGTGGCTTGTCTTTTCCTTCTTTATAGTGTCTTTTGATTAAATGGTAGGTCTTCATTTTAATGTAGCTGAATTTATCAATCTTATGAGGTAAGGTCATGAGATATTCTCCTGTTGTCTCCAAAAGATTTGTAGCTCTTTCATATTTGTATTTAATATGCAATTGATTTTTGTGTATGGTGTGCACAGGATCTATCTTTCCTATATAACCAATCTGCCCCAGCAATATTATAAAAAAGTTCTTTTTCACACAGAAACCAAGTAGACATATATGCTGGTCTGTTTTTGACTTTTTATTATGTTCTACATGTTTCTTTGGTTATCTCTGGGCAAATATCATTCTGCTTTATTTATCATAGCTTTATAACCAGTCTTGAAACCTGGTAGAGCCTGTCTTCCCACCTTGTTACTCTTCAAGAGTTTCTCGGCTTTTTCTTTGTGGGGGAAGAAGAGGAAGGAGCTCTCTGCACTTCCATACAAAATTCAAAATCAATTTGTACTTTAGTTGTCCCACTGCAAACTGAGATAACTCCACCGCAGCAGTCATCACATTACTGGTCCACAGTTACTCATGCTGTGTCCAGGCTACACTGTGTGCTATTTGTTGTCTAAATCTCAGATCATTAACAGTGCAAAGCGCTTTAAATACAGAACATATGTTCCAGGGATTAATAAATTGTACAAAAACAAATAAATTTGTAAAATGGGGGGAAACTATTAAGATCTTAATTAAGATTGCATTAGACTTACAAATCAGTTTGGGAAGAAATGATATCATTAAATATTGAGTCTTCCCTATCCACGAATTATGTTTCAGTTTTCCATAATGTTTCTCAATTATGTTTTATAATTTTTTCAACGTGATCTTATACATCGTTTGTTAAGATTTCTAAACATAGCTGATTCTTGTTAATTGCAGATTTTGTATTTGTAAATTCACCCATGTGCTAAAATTTGTAACCCTAAAATTTAGTTAGACATATTTTGTTTGGCTATCAATAAATTTTTTAGAGTATGACTTAGTTTCACACATTTAAAATTTGGGAAACTTCATATAGGAATCTAGATTTTGACCTAGCTTAAAAATGACAAAGTTTTTTGCAAAGTCTGACAACATATGTTAACACTGAAGTTATGTTTCTTTACGGCCACAGGCTAGAGCTGAATAGCTGCTGTCCCTTTTAGATGGATTTTTCCTTATAATCAACCCACCTCACTCACCTAGGTTACCTGCCTGGAATTTCTAAACATTTGCCCCTCCTAAATTAAAGTGATTAGGATGATAGCCTTAAATTAAGAGAAAGGGATTTGCAAAAGTGTAACTGTGAACAGAAATTTAAAAGGGGGTAACGGTGGTTAGGATGCGGCTGTTTATGGAATACTAAAGCTCATATCCTAATATCCTCTCATTTATCATATACTTTACCTCAGATGGTAAAAAATCTGCCTGCAATGCAGGAGACTTGGGTTTGACCCCTGGATCGGGAAAATTACCTGGAGAAGGGAATGGCTACCAACTCCAATATTCATGTCTGGAAAATTCCAAGGAGAGAGGAGCCTGGCAGGCCACAGCCCATAGGGGTGCAAAGAGTCAGACACGACTGCATGACTAACACCATATTACAATCAATTTCTTTATAAGTGAGAATATATTCTATTTCATTCATAACAGTCTTCTACTCCTGATTCTATTACTGTTTTAAAATATATACAAATAAATGACAGGAGCTCTGACTTCAATGTTTGTATAAACAATCATCTTGGATATTTTATCCTTCTACATTAAATATTATTGAGATTCTGACTGAGATTACAATGAATTTATAGTCTACATTTTGGGAAAGAATAACAATACCAGATCTTTCCCTTCAAAATTATATATCTATCACTTCATTTACACACATTTTCTTTAATATCCTTTAGTAAAGTTCAAAAATTCTCTGTAAGAGCTTTACATACTATTTTTGGGTAAGGTTTCCTTTACTTGGGGGACAGGAGGCATTACTTTGTGTTGCAAAAAGAATCTTTTTCTCTAATTACATTTAAAAGAAAATAATCACAATTTAACCATTTGTTTCCAACTTCAACAAATTCTGCAATGTACATCCTTTGAAGACAATTTTGCATTTCTGATTTTTTTCTTCAAGATAGATTTCTAAGAGTCACATTCCTGGGTCAAAGAAGATGGAGAGTTTATAGGCTTTTAAATTCCTCAAGAATTTCTGGAGGACAGATCATTTAAAGCATTTCAACAAATTCTGCCAAATGGCTTTCAAGAAAGGTTCTAATTTATACTCTCACCAGCAGTACAGAGGCGCCTGGCTTCCAATAGTAAAAAGAACTCCATTCTTTTGATTAGTGTGAAAAGTTGCATTTAAACGTCTATTTCTTTGTATAGTTGAGTTGAAAATTCTTTTCTTTAATTTATATGTCTTCTGCCTGTCTCCATTCTTTGCTCATTTCTCTATCAGGATGTTAAGTGTCTTGTCCTTGGAGTGTTTAGTTTTTACAATATAAAAATAGTTCAAACAAACAAACGAACAACTGGTTGCTAGTCCATGACTACGCAACACTGGCAGAGGCCCACAAAGGTGTCCTGGACCCATCAACAAACTTACAGGGAGAAGTTGGCCTTTATGCTTCATGGCAGAAGCAAGCCTTCCATAAATCCCCTAATTACATTGTTAATCGGCTACTATTAACATACATAGGAAATCTACTGCTTTTCTATGCTGAACTTGAATCTGGTTATTTAACTGAACTCTCTTATTCATTGATTCTATGTAGGCTAAAGGTTTGCAAACTACAAACCTCAGGCCAAATCTGGTCTGCTGCCTGTTTTGTAAATAAAGTTTTATTGGAACACAGCCATAACCATTTGCTTATGTATTGTCTATGGCATGTTTCATGATAGAATAGTAGAGCTAAGTAGTGGCAATAGAGATCCTATGACCTGAAAAGACTAAAATACTATCTGGTCTTTTATAGAAAAAGGTTGCCCACCCCTGATATAGGTAATCATATTATCTGCCAATAATGACAATTCTATCTCTTCTAAATGCATTCTTCTTCTTACTTATTTAGAAATAAAGGGAATCTCAACCTAATGGTGAACAGTAATGATGATAAAGGGCATCACTGTCCTAAAATGCTTTTACTATTTCACCATTAAGTGATTTTATTACAGGTTTCTGAAGATAACCTCCATTGAGTTGAAAACATTTTTGGAGCTTAGAATTTTATCTTAAAGGACTGTACTTTATTTTGAGATTATTTCATTCCTATATTTTTCTGTGAAATAGTAACAGAAAGTAGTTGTTCATAAAAATATCTTTACACAGTAAAACAAAAGCTGGCAACCCTATATTAATCCATGAACTGGGTTATGAAACCTAAGTCTAAGAAACACTAGGTTAAGTTTTCCAGACTATAATGATATTACAGCAGAAATCATAAGTGGAGATCATTTAGCACACTGCTTTTCTTACTCAAAATTATACTGAATTTACATATGTAAAAAGGCAGCACAGAACATAAGCTCTGGGTCTAGATAGGCTTGGGTAGGAATTCTGCCAAATACCACTACCCCCTATCCACCCCCCTCACCCACCCCCGCCACAGCTGTGAGAGCTTAGGCAGGCTACGTAATCTTTCTAAGTCAGTTTTCTTCTCCTTAAAATGGGGACAATAGTAGCAGCCACTTTAAATGTTGTTCTCAGGATTAAACAACCTGAAGTACACAGAGCACTTTGTATAAGTATCTGGTCAATTATGAATTTTCAATAAACGTAGGTGCTATTACTGTTATTACTTTATGTTCTTCCGACGTGTGTATAAATCTTTATTACTTAGTACCTGAAACTAAGACCACATCTTAATCTTTTGTGATACCAAAGTAGACCACCTCAAGTTTACAAGCCAATGGAAGGGACATGGATCAATTGTGACTAGGTTAATACCAAGAAATGGATCAATAAAATAGAATATTCATATATTCATGCAATCACAACAAGTATATAATTTGAGGAAATATTTGGCTATTTTTATTTTTCCACATAACTGTTTATCCTTCAATTGTGTATATACGTGTATGCCTCTTGCACCAAGCAAACAACTTACAAATATTCACGCAACACAAGGAAAACACTATTAATACAGGGAAAATAACATCAAATACGAGTGTTCCAGCATTTTGCAAAGTGCTGGATACAATTTTGCTAAGAATGGTGTAAATTAATATGGAGTTAGGAGTAAATATTTTCATTTTTCCTAATTACACAGATTTTATGAAGGGGGGCAAGATTTCAGAAAGACTGCAAGAAAAATGGAAATATATAAAAATCACAAAACAGAAGAAACAGAAGGAAGTACAATCAGAGAGTATAAACAGGAGATACATTCTCCTGGTCAAATAAAGAGAAAACAGGCAGAGCATAGATAACAGACAAGTTTTCAAAAAGGGAAGAAAAACTCTTTAAAAAAGAAAAATATGTGTAATACCAAAAAAACTATAGAGAACAATATAGACAAAATACCCTTGGATCTTCAAGCATGTGCAACTTTTATAATTCTTACTAATGGGTAGGATAGGAAATTAAAATTCTAAATGTTCTAAGCTTAGATCTCAAAGAAGAGTGAGAATTTACTTACTTCACTAGAGCAGCTGCTTCAGGAAGTACATCAGCAAATGATTCACGGAATATGATTGCGTTTTTCCTTTTACAGTTCTGTATGACATCATTGGCAAGGTAAAAGAGATTCAAACGGTGGGGATAGGCAGCTGGAGACGAGAAAAGACAATAAAGAAAACCAAATGAGTCAAGTTATACTTAGTGGAAGTTACTCCAAATACAGACAAACAGACAAACTAATGGATCAATTTACTGTACCTAATGCCTAAAAACCTTGACTGCTTCGGGTTAAGTTTCTGTTCAAAGCATTCCTTTGAGCAGATTTCCACTTCACTTTGTGTATGTTTGGCACTAAAAAAATACATTAACTTTGGAGAAGCTAAAATAAAACTGTTCTCCCACACATCTGGGAAGATTAAAAACTGAGCTGAAATAGTTCAATTTGTTGCAAAAACACCAGGGTTAGCAGAAAGAGTGTGGGCTTTAGGATCCAATCAGAATGTGACCTTAGACAAACTGCTTAACCTCCTTTCCATTATTATAGCAGACAGAATCTTTTCACTTTCCCATCTACTGGAAGAGAGGCTCTGGTGCCACTTTCATCACCAGGTGAATGTACTGGGAAATAAGTAATTTGAGCCCCAAAACATACCTTGGTTAATCTTTTTTAAAGGTCCAAGGCAAGGCCTCATCTATTTACTATCTGGAACCTTGAGCCAAGCAAACCCAAGTTTCATTATCACCCTGAACAATCTTAATGTCCATATGGATGATTCATCACATTTTTTAGTTTCAACCTCAAATTCAGTGACCTCCAAGAACCACTTCTTTCTACACTTTCAAATCAGCCTTCTGACCACAACCACCCACTCTGTTTTATCTGTCCTTCAATTTCATCAAGGTCTCTTTATTTTCTCCAACTCATGTATAGTCTCTTCTAGTACTCAATTCTTTCTCTACCAATCCCAGAGTCTTTTTGATCCATTATCTAAACCACTCATATTAAACCTTCATATAATTTTCATTCTCCCTACAGTTCATAGCCTATCACATGTGTTCAACAAAATCCTAAATCTGGGTCAATCCAACTGAATGTCTTTACTGCACCTATATTTCTGTCCCTGGGTGCTGCTGAAGAAAAATCACAGCAAGAGTATTGAAACAATTCAGTCTCCTCCTCACTGGGCCCTCCTTCCACATGTCTTTAATTGGCATCGTCTCTAATTTGCTGTTAGACCTATTTCAAACTCTTACCACTCTTGTGATGCACCCTTACTTATACCACATTCTTTCTCACTCTTAGGAGATAAGCTTAATATGCTATTTCACAGAGAAAGAAATCATTAGATGGAACTTATGTTCTCTCAAAAAATGTATCCATGGGGATTTCCCTGGTGGTCCAGTGGCTGGGGGTCTACATTTTCAATGTAGGTGGCACAGGTTTGATCCTTGGTTGGGGAACTAAAAGTCCATATGCCATAGGGCTCCGACAAAAAAAAAATGTACCCACATTTAAACCAATCCAAATCAATTTACCTGAGTTGGTTAAGATCTTTCAGATTTAGGGATCTGAAAGAGTATTATATAGTCACTGTCTCCACTTTGATTTCTAGTAACTCTGTAATTATAGGAGCTACCTTTTTTCTATACTTAAAAAATATGTAATCCACTATACGAGGAGTTTTATATAAAATATACTATCTCATTTACGCTGCCATCACTCCACTCACACGGCAGTTACTAAGGTTACCAATAAAATCCAACTTACTAAGCCCAAAGGCGAGTTTTTTTTCCCCCACATCCAAAAAAAGCTTATTAGCATGATTAAAAACCTTTTCTTGAATAATGACAGAATTTCTAAACATGAAAGAGGATCAGTGGCTATACTTTATAACCAGCATTTGCAATTGGAAAGACAGACTTATTGCCCAGTCTTCATTTCATTACAAGCAACCCACATTTACTAGCTCCCTGTGGAGTCACGACTGTTGCTTTGGGAATGAGTCCCTACTGCAATTAGGGATAAAACTATCTTCCAGAATTGGACTGTGACCTACATAATTGAGTAAAGAGTTAAAAATCCTCGAAGAGTTGAGTTTTTTGTTTTTTAAAAAACATTCCTTTTCACACTTCAGTTCAGTTCTGTTGCTCAGTTGCGTCCGACTCTTTGTGACCCCATGAATCGCAGCATGCCAGGCCTCCCTGTCCATCACCAACTCCCAGAGTTCACTCAGATCCACGCCCATCGACTCAGTGATGCCATCCAGCCATCTCATCCTCTGTCGTTCCCTTCTCCTCCTGCCCCCAATCCCTCCCAGCATCAGAGTCTTTTCCAATGAGTCAACTCTTCACATGAGGTGGCCAAAGTACTGGAGCTTCAGCTTTAGCATCATTCCTTCCAAAGAAATCCCAGGGCTGATCTCCTTCAGAATGGACTGGTTGGATCTCCTTGCAGTCCAAGGGACTCTCAAGAGTCTTCTTCAACATCACAGTTCAAAACCATCAATTCTTCGGCGCTCAGCCTTCTTCACAGTCCAACTCTCACATCCATACATGACCACAGGAAAAACCATAGCCTTGACTAGACAGACCTTAGTCGACAAAGTAACATCTTTGCTTTTGAATATGCTATCTAGGTTGGTCATAACTTTTCTTCCAAGGAGTGAGCATCTTTCACACTACAAGGTAATAATTAGTATTTTGGCTTTTAAAAATCCTACATGATATTTAGAATGGCAGTCCCCAAAGGTCCTTCTTTCGTATAACTGAACACACAGATCCTCTTCTGGAGTGTACATTCTTGGGGTGGACTCAGAAGACCTCAACCTCCACATGTTTATATGGGTTTCAGAACAAAGACAGCATCATCCAGAACGCAGTAGTCATTACACATGTCGCCTTCACATGGGTATGGCAGTCTGGTGAAAGATTCAATAACAAAACCAGCTTTTCTGAAAACATCAGGCAGACTATTCACTTGTTTTTCCCAATTCTGTTCCTTGATTTCCAAAATTTCCAATGGTTTATCCCATTTGCCACCTACGTTATCCACATAGGGATGAAAAGGTAAGACCAAAGAGAGGATGACCCTGCCTCTGGCTGGCTCCAAGGCATTTCTGATATCTTTTTAACAAAGTCAGAGAGTGATCACAATGGTCCAGCAAATTCAAGTAGCTGATGACGTCATACAAAAACCCTGTCTTCTGCCATTCATTTATACCAAGCACTCTGTATTTCTTCTTCTGTAGCTGCCATGTTATAGTTTCAGACAGCTCAGTGGCATAAATTTCTTCAAAATGAGGGCTCATGAATTTTGTGACCTCTCCATCTCCACCACCTAAATCAAGAAGTCTATGAGTTTTCCAGTTCGGGTTAATTTTAAGCAGTCTCTGAAACTGATCTGGTGAAAACAAAAACATTGAGCCTCTTCCTAGCAACCCACTGATTGATGTTCTAGACAAAAATAGGTAAAAACAGGTGAACGAGTGATATAACTGGATAAACAGCCTGATTTCTCACTGCTGTTGTTTAAGAAGATCTGTGTTCCTTGACCAAGGTAACTCTGAACAGAGACAGCCTGGAGTGACTTACGTAATTTCTCTCTGTTGCACACATACCACGGTGGTTCTCCTTCTTGCTGCCCGCGGCCGCAGCTGAGCACCCTGGCCACTCATCATGTTCACTTACAGGGAGCAGGTGAGTGGGTTCCACAGGCTCGACATCCTGAGCACCAGCTATACAGACGCCAGGCTTAGGCACAGTCAGCCTGAGGGCAGCTTCACCTGGGGCTGGGGCCAGCCGCTGCCTCCAGCTAATGTCGCCGCAGCCACCCAGGCTCAAGGCATCGTACCCAACTCGCCCATCCAGCCCCTTCAGGGCTGAGGCAGGGGGTCAAGGTGAGATTTTCTAAATGCTATTTCTACAGAGAAGTATCGTTTCCACCAGGCTCTTGGTACACAGAATAATGCAATGAATGCTCTTTTGGTCTCTGCCTTAACCACGCTCTTAGTTCTCCTCTGGCGTCTCCAGCTGCTCCTCCATATATGTACACAGGGGGCATGTATAGTTACATGCCTGTGCTCCTCCTCCTCTAAATGCTGATGCTTCCCAAGGTTCTCTCCTGAGCACTCTTCTTGATTTGTCAGCAGCATAGTGTTTCAAGATTTCAGGTTAGAAATCAGTCTGTTCCATTCCTGGCTTTGTCACCTATTGGTTTAGCTGCTGCTGCTAACTCGCTTCAGTCGTGTCCGACTCTGTGCGACCCCCTAGATGGCAGCCCACCAGGCTCCCCGGTCCCTGGGATTCTCCAGGCAAGAACACTGGAGTGGGTTGCCATTTCCTTCTCCAGTGCATGAAAGTGAAAAGTGAAAGTGAAGTCGCTGAGTCTTGTCCGAATCTTAGCGACCCCATGGACTGCAGCCCACCAGGCTCCTCTGTCCATGGGATTTTCCAGGCAAGAGTACTGGAGTGGGGTGCCTTGGCTTATACATTACCTAACTCTTCTCTATGTTACCTTTTTCCTTTGAGAAATGACAACTTCATGGGTTGTTAAAATAATTAAATAATAAGACAATGTCTGTAAACCATTTAGAATAGAACTCAGTCAACAGAAAATGGAATGCTATCAGCAGAACTATCCACATTTAACTACTACCACCTGTGTATCAATGACTCCCAACATCCATAGATTTCATGTCTGGATTTCCCTTACCAGTCAACGCACACATCTACTTCAACATCTCAGAGGCACCCTGAACTTGATTTCTCAATATTTTATTAATAATCTTCCTCCTCGTCCATCTGTTACTGTTCTTATATTTAGCGAGAATTTCAGCAGTCTTTTTTGGCTCTTCTTTCCCCCTACCTAATCCTTACCCCATTTTGATAAATCTGCAAGTCCAACCAATTTTGTCTCCAATATATGCCAAATTTATTTTCTCTTCTCCTTTTCTTCCTACCACTGCTCTTTGCTGGGTTATCACTTTTGACTTGGACAACTACTGCAATAACAACTGTTTATCTTGCCATGGACCTAATCTTCTCAAATTTATTCTATACATTGTTGGCCAAATTCATCTAATATGTAAACATTATCCAATTATTTCTCATATGAAATCTGTCAATGATTTCCAACTGCTTATTACAAAACGTCCAAACACCTTCAGTTCAGATGCTCAGTTGTGTCCAACTCTTTGCGACCCCATGGACTGCAGCACACTAGGCCTCCCTGTCCATCACCAACTCTTGGAGTTTACTCAGACTCATGTCCATCAAGGCGGTGATGCCATCCAACCATCTCATCCTCTGTCATACCCTTCCTCCTCCTGCCCTCAATCTTTCCCAGTATCAGGGTCTTTTCCAATGAGTNTAAAAACCTTGACTGCTTCGGGTTAAGTTTCTGTTCAAAGCATTCCTTTGAGCAGATTTCCACTTCACTTTGTGTATGTTTGGCACTAAAAAAATACATTAACTTTGGAGAAGCTAAAATAAAACTGTTCTCCCACACATCTGGGAAGATTAAAAACTGAGCTGAAATAGTTCAATTTGTTGCAAAAACACCAGGGTTAGCGGAAAGAGTGTGGGCTTTAGGATCCAATCAGAATGTGACCTTAGACAAACTGCTTAACCTCCTTTCCATTATTATAGCAGACAGAATCTTTTCACTTTCCCATCTACTGGAAGAGAGGCTCTGGTGCCACTTTCATCACCAGGTGAATGTACTGGGAAATAAGTAATTTGAGCCCCAAAACATACCTTGGTTAATCTTTTTTAAAGGTCCAAGGCAAGGCCTCATCTATTTACTATCTGGAACCTTGAGCCAAGCAAACCCAAGTTTCATTATCACCCTGAACAATCTTAATGTCCATATGGATGATTCATCACATTTTTTAGTTTCAACCTCAAATTCAGTGACCTCCAAGAACCACTTCTTTCTACACTTTCAAATCAGCCTTCTGACCACAACCACCCACTCTGTTTTATCTGTCCTTCAATTTCATCAAGGTCTCTTTATTTTCTCCAACTCATGTATAGTCTCTTCTAGTACTCAATTCTTTCTCTACCAATCCCAGAGTCTTTTTGATCCATTATCTAAACCACTCATATTAAACCTTCATATAATTTTCATTCTCCCTACAGTTCATAGCCTATCACATGTGTTCAACAAAATCCTAAATCTGGGTCAATCCAACTGAATGTCTTTACTGCACCTATATTTCTGTCCCTGGGTGCTGCTGAAGAAAAATCACAGCAAGAGTATTGAAACAATTCAGTCTCCTCCTCACTGGGCCCTCCTTCCACATGTCTTTAATTGGCATCGTCTCTAATTTGCTGTTAGACCTATTTCAAACTCTTACCACTCTTGTGATGCACCCTTACTTATACCACATTCTTTCTCACTCTTAGGAGATAAGCTTAATATGCTATTTCACAGAGAAAGAAATCATTAGATGGAACTTATGTTCTCTCAAAAAATGTATCCATGGGGATTTCCCTGGTGGTCCAGTGGCTGGGGGTCTACATTTTCAATGTAGGTGGCACAGGTTTGATCCTTGGTTGGGGAACTAAAAGTCCATATGCCATAGGGCTCCGACAAAAAAAAAATGTACCCACATTTAAACCAATCCAAATCAATTTACCTGAGTTGGTTAAGATCTTTCAGATTTAGGGATCTGAAAGAGTATTATATAGTCACTGTCTCCACTTTGATTTCTAGTAACTCTGTAATTATAGGAGCTACCTTTTTTCTATACTTAAAAAATATGTAATCCACTATACGAGGAGTTTTATATAAAATATACTATCTCATTTACGCTGCCATCACTCCACTCACACGGCAGTTACTAAGGTTACCAATAAAATCCAACTTACTAAGCCCAAAGGCGAGTTTTTTTTCCCCCACATCCAAAAAAAGCTTATTAGCATGATTAAAAACCTTTTCTTGAATAATGACAGAATTTCTAAACATGAAAGAGGATCAGTGGCTATACTTTATAACCAGCATTTGCAATTGGAAAGACAGACTTATTGCCCAGTCTTCATTTCATTACAAGCAACCCACATTTACTAGCTCCCTGTGGAGT
This sequence comes from Neotragus moschatus, assembly GCA_006410615.1. NCBI lineage: Eukaryota > Metazoa > Chordata > Mammalia > Artiodactyla > Bovidae > Neotragus > Neotragus moschatus. The sequence goes on along the minus strand of SJYA01000573.1, from coordinate 473,504 downwards.
CACGACTGTTGCTTTGGGAATGAGTCCCTACTGCAATTAGGGATAAAACTATCTTCCAGAATTGGACTGTGACCTACATAATTGAGTAAAGAGTTAAAAATCCTCGAAGAGTTGAGTTTTTTGTTTTTTAAAAAACATTCCTTTTCACACTTCAGTTCAGTTCTGTTGCTCAGTTGCGTCCGACTCTTTGTGACCCCATGAATCGCAGCATGCCAGGCCTCCCTGTCCATCACCAACTCCCAGAGTTCACTCAGATCCACGCCCATCGACTCAGTGATGCCATCCAGCCATCTCATCCTCTGTCGTTCCCTTCTCCTCCTGCCCCCAATCCCTCCCAGCATCAGAGTCTTTTCCAATGAGTCAACTCTTCACATGAGGTGGCCAAAGTACTGGAGCTTCAGCTTTAGCATCATTCCTTCCAAAGAAATCCCAGGGCTGATCTCCTTCAGAATGGACTGGTTGGATCTCCTTGCAGTCCAAGGGACTCTCAAGAGTCTTCTTCAACATCACAGTTCAAAACCATCAATTCTTCGGCGCTCAGCCTTCTTCACAGTCCAACTCTCACATCCATACATGACCACAGGAAAAACCATAGCCTTGACTAGACAGACCTTAGTCGACAAAGTAACATCTTTGCTTTTGAATATGCTATCTAGGTTGGTCATAACTTTTCTTCCAAGGAGTAAGCATCTTTCACACTACAAGGTAATAATTAGTATTTTGGCTTTTAAAAATCCTACATGATATTTAGAATGGCAGTCCCCAAAGGTCCTTCTTTCGTATAACTGAACACACAGATCCTCTTCTGGAGTGTACATTCTTGGGGTGGACTCAGAAGACCTCAACCTCCACATGTTTATATGGGTTTCAGAACAAAGACAGCATCATCCAGAACGCAGTAGTCATTACACATGTCGCCTTCACATGGGTATGGCAGTCTGGTGAAAGATTCAATAACAAAACCAGCTTTTCTGAAAACATCAGGCAGACTATTCACTTGTTTTTCCCAATTCTGTTCCTTGATTTCCAAAATTTCCAATGGTTTATCCCATTTGCCACCTACGTTATCCACATAGGGATGAAAAGGTAAGACCGAAGAGAGGATGACCCTGCCTCTGGCTGGCTCCAAGGCATTTCTGATATCTTTTTAACAAAGTCAGAGAGTGATCACAATGGTCCAGCAAATTCAAGTAGCTGATGACGTCATACAAAAACCCTGTCTTCTGCCATTCATTTATACCAAGCACTCTGTATTTCTTCTTCTGTAGCTGCCATGTTATAGTTTCAGACAGCTCAGTGGCATAAATTTCTTCAAAATGAGGGCTCATGAATTTTGTGACCTCTCCATCTCCACCACCTAAATCAAGAACTCTATGAGTTTTCCAGTTCGGGTTAATTTTAAGCAGTCTCTGAAACTGATCTGGTGAAAACAAAAACATTGAGCCTCTTCCTAGCAACCCACTGATTGATGTTCTAGACAAAAATAGGTAAAAACAGGTGAACGAGTGATATAACTGGATAAACAGCCTGATTTCTCACTGCTGTTGTTTAAGAAGATCTGTGTTCCTTGACCAAGGTAACTCTGAACAGAGACAGCCTGGAGTGACTTACGTAATTTCTCTCTGTTGCACACATACCACGGTGGTTCTCCTTCTTGCTGCCCGCGGCCGCAGCTGAGCACCCTGGCCACTCATCATGTTCACTTACAGGGAGCAGGTGAGTGGGTTCCACAGGCTCGACATCCTGAGCACCAGCTATACAGACGCCAGGCTTAGGCACAGTCAGCCTGAGGGCAGCTTCACCTGGGGCTGGGGCCAGCCGATGCCTCCAGCTAATGTCGCCGCAGCCACCCAGGCTCAAGGCATCGTACCCAACTCGCCCATCCAGCCCCTTCAGGGCTGAGGCAGGGGGTCAAGGTGAGATTTTCTAAATGCTATTTCTACAGAGAAGTATCGTTTCCACCAGGCTCTTGGTACACAGAATAATGCAATGAATGCTCTTTTGGTCTCTGCCTTAACCACGCTCTTAGTTCTCCTCTGGCGTCTCCAGCTGCTCCTCCATATATGTACACAGGGGGCATGTATAGTTACATGCCTGTGCTCCTCCTCCTCTAAATGCTGATGCTTCCCAAGGTTCTCTCCTGAGCACTCTTCTTGATTTGTCAGCAGCATAGTGTTTCAAGATTTCAGGTTAGAAATCAGTCTGTTCCATTCCTGGCTTTGTCACCTATTGGTTTAGCTGCTGCTGCTAACTCGCTTCAGTCGTGTCCGACTCTGTGCGACCCCCTAGATGGCAGCCCACCAGGCTCCCCGGTCCCTGGGATTCTCCAGGCAAGAACACTGGAGTGGGTTGCCATTTCCTTCTCCAGTGCATGAAAGTGAAAAGTGAAAGTGAAGTCGCTGAGTCTTGTCCGAATCTTAGCGACCCCATGGACTGCAGCCCACCAGGCTCCTCTGTCCATGGGATTTTCCAGGCAAGAGTACTGGAGTGGGGTGCCTTGGCTTATACATTACCTAACTCTTCTCTATGTTACCTTTTTCCTTTGAGAAATGACAACTTCATGGGTTGTTAAAATAATTAAATAATAAGACAATGTCTGTAAACCATTTAGAATAGAACTCAGTCAACAGAAAATGGAATGCTATCAGCAGAACTATCCACATTTAACTACTACCACCTGTGTATCAATGACTCCCAACATCCATAGATTTCATGTCTGGATTTCCCTTACCAGTCAACGCACACATCTACTTCAACATCTCAGAGGCACCCTGAACTTGATTTCTCAATATTTTATTAATAATCTTCCTCCTCGTCCATCTGTTACTGTTCTTATATTTAGCGAGAATTTCAGCAGTCTTTTTTGGCTCTTCTTTCCCCCTACCTAATCCTTACCCCATTTTGATAAATCTGCAAGTCCAACCAATTTTGTCTCCAATATATGCCAAATTTATTTTCTCTTCTCCTTTTCTTCCTACCACTGCTCTTTGCTGGGTTATCACTTTTGACTTGGACAACTACTGCAATAACAACTGTTTATCTTGCCATGGACCTAATCTTCTCAAATTTATTCTATACATTGTTGGCCAAATTCATCTAATATGTAAACATTATCCAATTATTTCTCATATGAAATCTGTCAATGATTTCCAACTGCTTATTACAAAACGTCCAAACACCTTCAGTTCAGATGCTCAGTTGTGTCCAACTCTTTGCGACCCCATGGACTGCAGCACACTAGGCCTCCCTGTCCATCACCAACTCTTGGAGTTTACTCAGACTCATGTCCATCAAGGCGGTGATGCCATCCAACCATCTCATCCTCTGTCATACCCTTCCTCCTCCTGCCCTCAATCTTTCCCAGTATCAGGGTCTTTTCCAATGAGTCAGTCTCTTCACATCAGTTGACAAAAGTATTGGGGTTTCAGCTTCAGCATCAGTCCTTCCAGTGAATATTCAGGACTGATTTCCTTTAGGATGGACTAAAGGAACCTTTAGGTCGAATCTCCTTGCAGTCCAAGGAACTCTCAAGAGTCTTCTCCAACACCACAGTTGTTTTAGCATCAGTTCTTCGGTGCTCCGCTTTCTTTATAGTCCAACTCTCATATCATTACATGACTACTGGAAAAACCATAGCTCTGACTAGACGGACTTTTGTTGGCAAAGAAATGTCTCTGCTTTTTAATATGCTCTTTAGGTCAAACACCTTAGTTTTCACTCATTTTCTGGATTTTTACCTTTTCTTCCAGTCTCATCTCTTCCCCTTCAAAGTTCTACCTTTACTCACAGTCCCCAGAAACACCTCACAAAGAATTTTCCTTTTCTATGATAACCTATCCTACATAATCTTCAGTGTTTTTTTTCACCCATAGAAAAAAGCCCCAAATTTTAAATTTAATTCGTGTCAGATTCTGCCCCCTCTCCACCTCATCTCTACTTTTCCCCAAAATGAATCATCCCAAAATTTTGTTTTCTCTTTTTTTTTCTTTTTCAGCATGCCCCATGGCTTGTGGGATCTTAGTTTCCCCTGACCAGGGACTGAACTGAGGCCCTTTGCAATGAAAATACAAAGTTCTAATCAGGAAATTCCCACCCTCAACTATTACTGGAGAGATTAAGAGACTCAAGGTTTACAGCAATCTAATATAACTAATCTGTGTTCCTGAAATGGATACAGGTTTGGATGTCAGCTGTAAATCACATTTCTGGATCAACTGAAGAAATCTGAATGTGTTCTGGGACTAGAGAAAATGAAAATTTACGGAAATGGAAATAAAGAAATAATCAACTGGGGGGGGGACAGTAATTACAGAATGATCTCGTTTTAGAAAAAAAATAAATGAAAGTGATCAGAAAGAATATGGAATTAAGTTTTAAGAGTACAGATCCCTAGTTTTTTTCCCTTTTACCTACTTGTGTTCAAATTTTATATTAATATATTTTTGATCCTTTCATAACTGATTAAGGAAATATAATAATTTCTGTACAAAAAGTTTAACTGATTGTCTTGAACTAATTTGTATCTCAGCCTGGACCTGTTCTTTGAACTTCAGACTCAGATACCCAAATGCCTAACCAATGGCTCTCTTGGATGCTTAATACACAGCTCAGACTCAACATGCGATGTTGTGATTTCTCAATTCTCTCCTCTCCTACAGTCTTCTCCATCTCTGTAAATGGCATTTCCTCTGAGGCGGCTTTTCTCAGCCAAAAATCAAGTCGTCTTTGACTCCTCTCTTTCACATTACATATCCAATAAAAATACACATCTCATTAATGCTACTTGTTGAAATATATACAGATTTAGGAAGTTACAAATGTGGGAAGAAAGAAGGTTAGAAATAAACCCTGTGGTGCTCGATTATAATTGGAAGTCTGGTATGAATTCATAGTTATATACAGAAAATATACAGTGAATAAATGTATGTGTCTACATACAACTATTTCTTAAATCTCTCCACTGAAAAGGCCTAGAAGTAATAATATCCCAGGCACTTCATACCAGGCACTTAATACCAAGATCTTTGTTTCTTAGAGGAACCAGGAGAAATGACTGATTCCAGGCCAGGAAAGAAAGTATCAACGCAAGAGCTCAGAACATCTTATACTAGGAAAGTGCACAATGAGTGACACCCAAAGAACACAGGCACGACCTTCCAGAGGTGCCCACTGGCCAAATCTATTGAATGGATGAACTGTGTCAAAATAAATACTAGTAAAAGACTATAGCCAACCGAATAAAGTAGCAATCCATGAATACATACTGATGAAAGTAATTTAAAAAATACACCGGAAGAGGAAAAGCCCGCCTTATAATCAAATGCCAATCTATATATGTGTAAGGAATGAAGGAATTAAAAACCAACATTTGGCAAACATCACACCAAACTGACTCATGCAACAATCATGAATGGATGCTAAACCTGGTGAGAGACAGTTTAATGCAGAATAGGATTATTTGTAAAGTCTCAAACTTCTTGCCCACAAAACTGACAGATTAACATTCAGTTCAGCTCAGTCGCTCAGTCGTGTCTGACTCTTTGCGACCCCATGAATTGCACCACACCAGGCGTCCCTGTCCATCACCAACTCCCGGAATTCACTCAAACTCACGTCCATTGAGTCGGTGATGCCATCCAGCCATCTCATCCTCTGTCATCCCCTTCTCCTCCTGCCCCCAATCCCTCCCACCATCAGAGTCTTTTCCAATGAGTCAACTCTTCGCATGAGGTGGCCAAAGTACTGGAGTTTCAGCTTTAGCATCATTCCTTCCAAAGAACACCCAGGGCTGATCTCCTTCAGAATGGACTGGTTGGATCTCCTTGCAGTCCAAGGGACTCTCAAGAGTCTTCTCCAACACCACAGTTCAAAAGCATCAATTCTTTGGCGCTCAGCTTTCTCCACAGTCCAACTCTTGCATCCATACGTGACCACTAGAAAAACCATAGCCTTGACTAAACGGACTTTTGTTGACAAAGCAATGTCTCTGCTTTTCAATATGCTATCTAGGTTGGTCATATCTTTTTTTTTTTGCAAGGAGTAAGCGTCTTTTAATTTCATGGCTGCAGTCACCATCTGCAGTGATTAACATTATGTTCCTCCAAATAGGCAAAATGCTTTAAGAACACAGCATCATTTCTGTGATATTTCTACCCAAAATTGAATAACCTGAATCTAATTTTTAAAATAATCAGATAAATACAAATTTATGGTTATTTTCCAAGTTACTGATCTATAGTCTTAAAAAATTAAAGGGACACGAAAGATAAGGAAAGACCAAAGAACTGTTTCAGACTGAAGAAAATTAAAGAGACATGACAACTAATTCTAACAAATGGCCCTGGACCTTTAAAGACCATTTCTGACATAACTGGCAAAATTCAGCTAGGATCTGTGGATTCGACGATAGTACTGTGTCAATGTTCATTTCCTGATTTTGGTGGCTGTACAGATGCTACACAACTGTTGCAATGTAGTGAACTGTGTCTTCCTGAAATTCACGTGTCTTCCCAAATTCATATGTTGAAGTCCCTAACCCCCAATGCTCAACAATACGTGAACCGTGAACTTCTAGGTGTTCAAGCTGGATTTAAAAAAGGCAGAGCAATCAGAGATCAAATTGCCAACATCCGCTGGATCATTGAAAAAGCAAGAGAGTTCCAGAAAACATCTATTTCTGCTTTATTGACTATGCCAAAGCCTTGACTGTGTGGATCACAATAAACTGCGGAAAATTCTGAGAGAGATGGGAATACCAGACCACCTGACCTGCCTCTTGAGAAATCTGTATGCAGGTCAGGAAGCAACAGTTAGAACTGGACATAGAACAACAGACTGGTTCCAAACAGGGAAAGGAGTACATGAAGGCTGTATATTGTCACCCTGCTTATTTAACTTATATGCAGAGTACATCATGTGAAATGCTGGGTTGGAAGAAGTACAAGCTGGAATCAAGATTGCCAAGAGAAATATCAATAACTTCAGATATGCAGATGATACCACCCTTACGGCAGAAAGCAAAGAAGAACTAAAGAGCCTCTTGGTGAAAGTGAAAGAAGAGAGTGAAAAGTTTGGCTTAAAGCTCAACGTTCAGAAAACTAAGATCATGGCATCTGAGCCCATCACTTCATGGCAAAGAGATGGGGAAACAGTGGAAAACAGTGACAGATTTTAATTTTGGGGGCTCCAAAATCACTGCAGATGGTGACTGCAGCCGTGAAATTAAAAGATGCTTACTCCTTGGAAGAAAAGTTATGACCAACCTAGACAGCACATTAAAAAGCAGAGACATTACTTTGTCAAGAAAGGTTCATCTAGTCAAAGCTATGGTTTTTCCAGTGGTCATATATGGATGTGCGAGTTGCAATATAAAGAAAGCTGAGTGCTGAAGAATTGATTTTTTTGAACTGTGGTGTTGGAGAAGACTCTTGAGAGTGCCTTGGACTGCAAGGAGATCCAATCAGTCCATCCTAAAGGAAACCAATCCTGAATATTCATTGGAAGGACTGATATTGAAGCTGAAACTCCAATACTTTGGCCACCTGATGCAAAGAACTGACTCATTTGAAAAGATTCTAACGCTGGAAAAGATCGAAGGCGGGAGAAGGGGACGACAGAGGATGAGATGGTTGGATGGCATCACCGACTCAATGGACATGAGTTTGAGTAAACTCTGGGAGTTGGTGGTGGACAGGGAGGCCTGGCATGCTGCAGTCCATGGTGTCGCAGAGAGTCAGCTGTGACTGAACTGAACCCCCAGTGTGACTGTGTCTGGAGATAAGGTCTATAACGGAGGTAACTAAGGTTAAATGAGGACAAAAGAGGCCTTGATAAAAAGACATGAGTGTTCTTATAACAGACATCAGAGAACTCTCCTTCCTCCCAAACCTTCATCCACCACATGAGGACACAGTAAGAAGGTAGCCTGTCTACAAGCCAGGAAGGAATTTTTCCCAGAAACTGAACTCTGTCAGACCTTGACCTAGCCTTCCCATCATCCAGAACTCTGAGAAAAACTTCTGCTGTTTAAGCCATACAGTTTGTGGTAATTTGTTATAGCATCCCAAGCTTATTAATACAACTATATATGGAGAATAGCTGTTTTTATGGATATTGCTTCCCAGGTGGCACTAGTTCTGAAGAACCTGCCTGCCAGTGCAGGAGACTGTATCTTCCTCTACTGTCCCCTTCTCCTCCCACCTTCAATCTTTCCCAGCATCAGGGTCTTTTCCAATGAGTCAGTTCTTCGCATTAGGTGGCCAAAGTATTGGAGTTTCAGCTTCAACATCAGTCCTCCCAATGAATATTCAGGACTGATCTCCTTTAGGATGGACTGGCTGGATCTCCTTGCAGTCCAAGAGACTTTCAAGAGTCTTCTCCACACCACAGTTCAAAAGCATCAATTCTCAGGTGCTCAGCTTTCTTTACAGTCCAACTCTCACATCCATACACGACTTCTGGAAAAAGCATAGCTTTGACTAGATGGACCTTTACCTTTGGCAAAATAATGTCTCTGCTTTTTAATATGCTATCTAAGTTGGTCGTAACTTTTCTTCCAAGGAGCAAGCATCTTTTAATTTCATGGCTGCAGTCCCCATCTGCAGTGCTTTTGGTACCCAAGAATGTAAAGTCTGCCACTGTTTTCCCTTGTTTCCCCATCTCTTTGCCATGAAATGATGGGACCAGATACCATGATCTCAGTTTTCGGAATGTCGAGTTTTAAGCCAACTTTTTCACTTTCAGTAATTATGAATAAAGTCACTACAAATATCTCTTAATAATATCTTTTAAATAGCAAAATTTAATGATTTTGATGAAGTCTAGCTTACAAAAAAATTTTTTTAATGGCCTGTGTTGTTTGTGTCCTATCTAAGAAATCTCCACCTACCCCAAGGTCATCGAGACTTTCTCATACATAAAGGTAAAAAGACTGCAAACTGCAAGATGGTTACCTTCACCCTTCCTCTACAACTAGACGTTCCAGCCAGAGCAGTAAGACAAGAGAAAGGAATAAAAGGCATATAAACCAGAAAGGAAGAAATTAAACTGTCTCTTGTTGCAAACAACAAGATTTGTTCACAAAATAGGTACTAGAACTAGTGAGTGAGTCTTGGTAGAGTTGTAGGATATGCAATAGATAGGGAAAAATTTTTTTTTAGTAGTACCATTTACAAGAACATGAAAGACAGAATCTAGCAAAATAAGATCTTTATGCAGGGAAAAAAAAAAAGACAATACATGGATGAAAGAAATGAAATAAGACCTAAATAAGTTGAGAGAGATACTGTATTTATGGGTCAGAAAACTCAATATTGTTAAGATGTCAATTCTCCTCTCATTTAATGTATAGATTCAACAAAATCAAAATCTCAGCATGACTTTTGGAAAAAAACAAACTGATTCTAAAATTTAAATGGAAAGACAAAAGACCTACAATAACTAAAATAACTGACAATTTTGCTGGAGGATTCATATTTTTAGATTTCAAAATAAGATATAATAATGAAGGCAGTAAACTTTAGCAAAAGGACAGACACACAGACCAATGGGACAAAACAGAGTTCAGAAATAGTCTCATCTGGTTAAATGATTTTTGACATAGGTACACAGGTAATTTAATGAAGAAAGGACAGTCTTTTCAACAAATAGTACTGGCACAGTTTGACATCCCCTAAAAAAAAAAAAACTTGACCCATACCTCAAAGCATTTGCAAAAATTAACTCAAAATGCATTACAGACTGAAATGTAAAACCTAACTATAAAACTTCTGTAAATTCAACGTCTTCAGGATCTGTACTGTTGCTCCTTTTTCATTTCAAGTATACTAATTTGCATCTTTTCTTTTTTCCCTTAATCTGGCTAAAGATTTATCATTTCATCAATCATCTCAAGGTACTTTTAATGGCATTTTAAATGGGAAACAAACTGACAATACACATTTGCTAAGTCAAATCCTTTCCATCTGGCAATTCTCTTGCACATGTGCCCCAGGTATAGATCCAAAAGTATCCATAACAGCACTCCTCATCACAGAAAAGTAACTATAATATAGACTGAATCCTGAGTAGTTACGATTTTTTGAATGTAACTAATAGATTATTTTTTAATTTGATGAGATCTGATGCAGCCTGGCAAAGATATCTACTTGGATAGGAAAAAAACAACCTTGTTTAAAAATTTGAAGATAACAAATTATTTCAAATACTCAGCCACAAAACACATGTTAATAAAAGCAAACACACATATATAATCATATATGTGGCTGCTACACCAGCTGAGTCTGAGGCCTTTTTTAGGTTTTCTACTTGAGCCAATAAGGGTTAATATCTCTATGGACATTTTTTCCATTTCCTTTAGGCCTTAAAACTTATTAATGTAAAGTTGAACATGTACTGTTTACAATTCTTAAAAAATTTTTGCATCTACATTAGTACTCTTTGAAGAACACTCTGGATAAAAAATAAAATGATATACATATATATAAATCTCATACACATACGGAATATTACTCAGCCTTAAAAAGGACAGAAACTTCAACACATCATAATATGGATTAATCTTGCCAAGTCAGTCACAAAAGGACAAATACTGTCTGATTCCACTTAATAAGGTACCTAGGGTAGTCAAATCCACAGAAACAGAAATTGGTTACTAGGGGCTGGGGGATGGTAGGAATGGGGAGTTATTGTTTAATGAGTATAGTTTCAGTTTAGAAAAACGAAAAAAATTCTCAAGAGGGAGAGTGATGATGGTTGTTCAACAACATTAATGTACGTAAGTAATAAATAACAAATTGTTAATAACGGAACTGGGCATACAGAGGAAGGTGAAGGGTAACTTGCTTTTCATTTTTTAACTCATACAGAGTTTGAATTTACCATGTACTTTTATAATATAGTTTAAAAATCAGACTAGTGAATGGCTCCCTAATAATGTATACTGAAGTGACTCATTTGAAAATAACCCTCCCTTAACTCCATAATCCATCATAGCTACTTTCTCACTTCTTACTTGCCTTCCTCATTCATATATCTACTACAATGGCCAGATATCTCTCCATGTCACTGAGGACTATTTACTTTAAAAATATGTATGTCATTTAATATTAAACATACAAAAAAGTACACAATTTATTAGGTGACATTCTTCTATAAAGTTTTCCTTTTTTGCCCCACGTTGTTCTCTTTCTCTTTTCATGAATATGACTATAGACACAGGGACTTTTTCATATTCCGTTACTGTCATTTTTTTTGATGTGCAAACTGTCCCACAGTTAGTCAGCAAAGTCCTTTTCGAGCTAGTTCTTATATCCTTTTGCTAACGATCTCATTCATCTTTGAGCTCTTCTGAGATATTCTTGCCCTCTGGCCAAAGATGTTCATTCCATGAGCCTGATGTTTTCTTCATAACAAGATTTTACAAACTACTGATTCAGTCTGGTTAGTACTTACAGAACTGTTCAAATTTCCTCACTCTTCTGGATCATTATTTTTAAAGGAATTTGTCCATTTCATCTGAGTTTTCATTTATTGGCTAATATTGCTAATATGATTTTTAAACTGATACTTTATCTGTAGTCATACCCCCTTTTCCAACTCTATCATTTTTTATTTAGGCTTTCTCTTTTTTTTCTTCCTTAGTCAATCAGACAGAGGTTTATCTTTTACTGTGCTTTTTGAAGAAGCAAGTTTTGGTCTTTGCTGACCTTTCCTTTCTTCTGTATTTATTCTTTGATTTTATTTTTAACCTCTTTTCTTCTACTTTTCTTGGACCTACTCTGGGGTTCTTTACCTATTTTTTTTTTTTTTAAACAAAAGATGCTTAGCTTATTAATTTCCAGGCTCTTGCATTTTAGGTTATACATTTCCCTTGGCGCTTCCTTGGTGGGCTAGTGGTTAAGACTTTGCCTTCTAATGCAAGGGGTGTGAGTTCAAATCCTGGTTGTGGAACTAAGATCCCACATGCCTTGAGGCCAGAAAATCAGAACAAATAAAACAACAGAAGTAATATTGAAACAAATTCAATACATTTCCCTTAATTAGTTTTTACTGCATCCCAGCCCAGACTTCTTCCCCTAACTCAAGATCCATATACCCACCTACCATGACATCTCCAATGATGTATCTAAAAGATATCGCAAACTCAACATATTAAAAACTAAATTCTTGATTACCACCAAATCTTGTCCACTCAAAGCTTTCATCACTTAATTAACGACAACTCCATCCTTCTATCATTCAGGATACAAACCCTGGAATTATCTTTAATTGCTCTTTTTCTCACACTGTCAGCAATTTGTTCTATCTTCAGAATGCATCCAGAAATCACTTATTTCTTACCACTCTCATCTCTGTCACTGCAATCTAAGCCATCATCATCTCTCACCTGGACTGTTACATTACTCTTGGAATAGGTCTCTCTGCTTTTGTCTATTCCTCCTTACAGTCTATTCTTACCATGGCAGTGGACAATTCTTTTAAAGCACGTTGCTTCTCTGCTCGAAACCTTTCAATGATTACTACTTCCACTGTGTACAAGCCACAGCCTGCCCCCTGTGATCTGCCATCTCCCTTATCTCTTTGACCTTGTCTACTTTCATGCAATTCCAGCCATAGTGTTCTGGAACACTATTTATTGAACACACCAGATTCCCTCAAACTTGCAGGTCTTATTTCTAACTATTCCCTTTAACTAGAATCCTCTTCCTCCAGATATCCATGGGCTAACTCTCTGAATGAAGCCTAATTTAAGTGCTTCCTTTACTACCGCAAGCTGCCCCACAACCTCTACCATTCATTCCAATGCCCTTTACCCTGCTCTCTACTTTTTTCCCATAAGACTTCATCATTTTCTACCATACTAATTTACTTTTTCATGATATTTATTGCTCCATAAGAAATCTTAATGCAGTCACTGATGGATCCCAAATAAACACACACCCTGCTTATTTAACTTATACGCAGACTACATCATCAGAAACACTGCACTAGAAGAAAAACACGCTGGAATCAAGATGGCCGGGAGAAATATCAATAACCTCAGATATGCAGATGACACCACCCTTATGGCAGAAAGTGAAGAGGAACTAAAAAGCCTCTTGATGAAAGTAAGAGGAGAGTGAAAAAGTTGGCTTAAAGCTCAACATTCAGAAAACAAAGATCATGGCATCCGGTCCCATCACTTCATGGAAAATAGACGGGAAAACAGTGGAAACAGTGTCAGACTTTATTTTGGGGGGCTCCAAAATCACTGCAGACGGTGACTGCAGCCATGAAATTAAAAGACGCTTACTCTTTGGAAGAAAAGTTATGACCAACCTAGATAGTATATTCAAAAGCAGAGACGTTACTTTGCCGACTAAGGTCCATCTACTCAAGGCTATGGTTTTTCCAGTAGTCATGTATGGATGTGAGAGTTGGACTGTGAAGAAGGCAGAGCGCCAAAGAATTGATGCGTTTTGAAGTGTGGTGTTGGAGAAGACTCCTGAGAGTCCCTTGGACTGCAAGGAGATCCAACCAGTCCATTCTGAAGGAGATCAGCCCTGGGATTTCTTTGGAAGGAATGATGCTAAAGCTGAAACTCCAGTACTTTGGCCACCTCATGTGAAGAGTTGACTCATTGGAAAAGACTCTGATGCTGGGAGGGATTGAGGGCAGGAGGAGAAGGGGACGACAGAGGATGAGATGGCTGGATGGCATCACTGACTCGATGGGCGTGAGTCTTAGTGAACTCCGGGAGCTGGCAATGGACAGGGAAGCCTGGCGTGCTGCGATTCATGGGGTTGCAAAGAGTTGGACACGACTGAGTGACTAAACTGAAGCACTCAAAAAATGAGTCATTGGTTTTGATGTAGTGGTTCAGTGGATAAACAATCCACCTGCAATGCAGGAGATACAGGAGACGTGGGTTTGATCCCTGCATCAGGAAGATTCCCTGGAGAAGGAAATGGTAACCCACTCCAACATTCTTGCCTGGAAAATCCCCTGGGCAGAGGAGCTTGGTAGTCCACGGGGTTGCAAAGAGGCGCCACAGCTGAGGCAACTGAGCACATACACAGTATTCTTATTACTACCCAGCACTGTATATTTTTAAATTTCTACCATGATTTATTCTTTGATTCATGAGTTATTCAGAAATACACATTTTAATTTCCAAGCAAAGGGGAAATTTTTCTTTTGGTTATTAACATCTAAATTAATACTACTACATGGCTAAAGTACATGAATCTACATGATATAGAGCATCTGAAATTACATTAATCTTTTCAGAGGGGCCAGTAAGCATCACTAATTGGCTTAAATAGTCCTTATTTGTTTAAAAAACCAAAAAAAAGCATACTTTCTAATTTTAGAGCACAGGGTTCTCTACATGTGAGTCAACTAAATCAGATTTGGTATAGTATTAAGTTCTCTGTATTTTTACAAATTTTGTATCTGTTTAAGCTTACCAACAATTAAGAGATACATTTTAAAACTCTCTCACTCAGATAACAAAGCTCGTAAATTTTCCTTTCAGAACAGGCATACTTTGAAGATACTGTGAGTTCAGTTCCAGTTATTTGTAAGTAAAGTTCCAAATACAGAAATAAAGTGAGTCACATGAATTTTTTGGTTTCCCAGTGCATTTAAAAGTCATGTTTGCACTATACTGTAGTCTATTAAGTAAGTGTGCAATAATGTTATGACTAAAAAAAATGTAATTTTAAAAAGTTGTTGAAAAAATGGCATCAATAGACTTGGTTGATGCAGGATTGCCACAAACCTTCAGTTTGTAAGAAAAAACACACTCTGCAGAATGCAATAAAACAAGGTATGCCTATACACCAATATTTGTTGTATATACTGATATCCCTTTATTGAATGCATATAAAACTGTTGACTCTTCCAGGTAAACTAAAATTTTTTGTCATTTTAGGGGTTCCATTTTTAATAAATTTTTTTGCCTTAAAGTCTCATCTATTTGTTATTCAGTTAGCTACCATAGTGGTTTGCTTTTGTTTTGGGTTTATAATTACATTTTACCTTTAATTTTCCATTTCACATGTCTCTTTGTGTATGTATTAGTTCAGTTCAGTTGCTCAGTCGTGTCTGACTCTTTGCAACTCCATGAACCGCAGCATGCCAGGCCTCCCTGTCCATCACCAACTCCCGGAGTCCAAACCCATTGTCCATTGAGTCAGTGATGCCATCCAACCATCTCATCCTCTGTCGCCCCCTTCTCCTCCTGCCCTCAATCTTTACCAGCATCAGGGTCTTTTCCAATAAGTCAGCTCTTCGCATCAGGTGGCCAAAGTACTGGAGTTTCAGCTTTAACATCAGTCCTTCCAATGAACTGATCCCCTGATCTCCCAGGACTGATCTCCTTCAGAATGGACTGGTTGGATCTCCTTGCAGTCCAAGGGACTCTCAAGAGTCTTCTCCAACACCACAGTTAAAAAGCATCAATTCTTCGGGGCTCAGCTTTCTTTATAGTCCAACTCTCACATCTATATATGACCACTGGAAAAACCATAGCCTTGACTAAATGGACCTTTGTTGACAAAGTAATGTCTCTGCTTTTTAATATGCTATCTAGGTTGGTCATGCGCTTCCCTGGTGGCTCAGAGCTTAAAGTGTCTGCCTCCAATGCGGAAGACCTGGGTTCGATCCCTGGGTTTCCAGATCCCCTGGTAAAGGAAATGGCAACCCACTCCAGTACTCTTGCCTGGAGAATCCCATGGAGGAAGGAGCCTGGTAAGCTATAGTCCATGGGATCGCAGTGTCGGACACGACTGAGCGACTTCACTCAACTCACTCAGGTTGGTCATAACTTTCCTTCCAAGGAGTAAGCGTCTTTTAATTTCATGGCTGCAATCACCATCTGCAGCGATTTTGGAGCCCAAGAAAATAAAGTTAGCCACTGTCTCCACTGTTTCCCCAACTATTTGTCATGAAGTGATGGGACCAGATGCCATGATCTTCGTTTTCTGAATGTTGAGTTTTAAGCCAACTTTTTCGCTTTCCTCTTTCACTTTCATTAAGAGGCTCTTTAGTTCCTCTTCACTTTCTGCCATTAGGGTGGTGCCATCTGTATATCTGAGGTTATTGATATTTCTCCCAGCAATCTGGATTCTAGCTTGTGCTTCCTCCAGCCCAGCATTTCTCATGATGTACTCTGCATATAAGTTAAATAAGCAGGGTGATAATATACAACCTTGAAGGACTCCTTTTCCTATTTGGAACCAGTCTGTTGTTCCATGTCCTGTTCTAACTGTTGCTTCCTGACCTGCATTCAGGTTTCTCAAGAGGCAGGTCAGGTAGCCTGGTATTCCCATCCCTTTCAAAATTTTCCACAGCTTATTGTGATCCACACTGTCAAAGGCTTTGGCATAGTCAAAGCTGAAATAGATGTTTTTCTGGAACTTTCTTGCTTTTTCCATGATTCAGCGGACATTGGCAATTTGATCTCTGGTTCCTCTGCCTTTTCTAAAACCAGCTTGAACATCTGGAAGTTCACGGTTCACGTATTGCTGAAGCCTGGCTTGGAGAATTTTGAGCATTACTTTACTAGCATGTGAGATGAGTGCAATTGTGCGGTAGTTTGAGCATTCTTTGGCATTGCCTTTCTTTGGGATTGGAATGAAAACTGACCTTTTCCAGTCCTGTGGCCACTGCTGAGTTTTCCAAATTTGCTGGCATATTGAGTGCAGCACTTTCAAAGAATCATCTTTTAGGATTTGAAATAGCTCAACTGGAATTCCATCACCTCCACTAGTTTTGTTTGTAGTGATGCTTCCTAAGGCTCACTTGACTTCACATTCCAGGATGTCTGGCTCTAGGTGAGTGATCACACCATTGTGATTATCTGGGTCATGAAGATGACCCTTCTTTTTTGTATAGTTCTTCTGTGTATTCTTGCCACCTCTTCTTAATGTCTTCTGCTTCTGTTAGGTCCCTACCATTTCTGTTCTTTACTGAGTCCATCTGTGCATGAAATGTTCCCTTGGTATCTCTAATTTTCTTGAAGAGATCTGTAGTCTTTCCCATTCTATTGTTTTCCTCTATTTCTTTGCACTGATGGCTGAGGAAGGCTTTCTTATCTCTCCTTGCTATTCTTTGGAACTCTGCATTCAAATGGGTGTGTCTTTATTTTCTCCTTTGCTTTTTGCTTCCCTTCTTTTCACAGCTATTTGTAAGGCCTCCTCAGACAGCCATTTTGCTTTTTTGCATTTCTTTTCCTTGGGAGGCCGGAGGCGGCGGCTGAGAGGAGCTACCCCACGTCTGAGGTAAGAAAAATCCCTGTAAGACAGTAGGCACTGAGAGAGGGCATCAGAGGGCAGACAGACTGAAACCATAATCACAGACCACAGGCCATTCTGATCACATGGACCACAGCCTGGTCTAATTCAATGAAACTAATCCATGCCGTGTGGGGTCACCCAAGACAGCAGGTCATGGTGGAGAGGTCTGACAGAATGTGATCCACTAGAGAAGGGAATAGCAAACCACTTCAGTATTCTTGCCTTGAGAACCCCATGAACAGTATGAAAAGGCAAAATGATAGGATACTGAAAGAGGAACTCCCCAGGTCGGTAGGTGCCCAATATGCTACTGGAGATCAGTGGAGCAATAACTCCAGAAAGAATGAAGGGATGGAGCCAAAGCAAAAACAACACCCAGTTGTGGATGGGACTGGTGATAGAAGCAAGGTCTGACGCTGTATAGAGCAATACTGCATAGGAACTTGGAATGTTAGGTCCATGAATCAAGGCAACTTGGAAGTGGTCAAACAAGAGAAGGCAAGAGTGAACGTCGACATTCTAGGAATCAGCGAACTAAGATGGACTGGAATGGGTGAATTTAACTCAGATGACCATTATATCTACTACTGTGGGCAGGAATCCCTTAGAGCAAATGGAGCAGCCATCATGGTCAACAAAAGAATCCAAAATGCAGTACCTGGATACAATCTCAAAAATGACAGAATGATCTCTGTTCGTTTCCAAGGCAAACCATTCAATATCAAGGTAATCCAAGTGTATGCCCCAACCAGTAACACTGAAGAAGTTGAAGTTGAACAGTTCTATGAAGACATACAAGACTTTCTAGAACTAACACCCAAAAAAGATGTCCTTTTCATTACAGGAGACTGGAATGCAACAGTAGGAAGTCAAGAAACACCTGGAGTAACAGGCCAATCTGGCCTTGGAGTACAAAATGAAGCAAGGCAGAAGCTAATAGAGTTCAGCCAAGAGAAAGCACTGGCCATAGCAAACACCCTCTTCCAACAACACAAAAGAAGAGACTCTACATGTGGACATCACCAGATGGTTGACACTGAAATTGTACTGATTATATTCTTTGCAGCCAAAGATGGAGAAGCTCTATACAGTCAGCAAAAATAAGACTGGGAGCTGACTGTGGCTCAGATCATGAACTTTTTATTGCCAAATTCAGACTTAAATTGAAGAAAGTAGGGAAAACAACTAGACCATTAAGATATGACCTAAATCAAATCCCTTATAACTATACAGTGGAAGTGAAAAATGGATTTCAGGGACTAGATCTGATAGATTCTATGGACAGAGGTTTGTGACACTGTACAGGAGACAGGAATCAAGACCATCCCCAAGAGAAAGAGATGTGTACGTATAGACAGACTGTTAAAAAAAAAAAATCCAAACTGATCATCTTTTGTTTAACTGATAGAATTATATTTACATTTAATTGTGACTGATATATTTGGACTTGTTTTTTATTCACCCTGCTTTTCCTTTATGTCATGTTTCTCTATTCATGCCTCTGGGAAGTTTATTTTTAAATTCCATTTCCTCCCCTTCTAGGGCCGGAANGTTAAAAAAAAAAAATCCAAACTGATCATCTTTTGTTTAACTGATAGAATTATATTTACATTTAATTGTGACTGATATATTTGGACTTGTTTTTTATTCACCCTGCTTTTCCTTTATGTCATGTTTCTCTATTCATGCCTCTGGGAAGTTTATTTTTAAATTCCATTTCCTCCCCTTCTAGGGCTGGAAATCACATATTCTATTCGTCATTTAGCATCCCCTCTTGGGGGATATATATATGTGTGTGTGTGTGTGTGTTTTATATCAACAAGGTCTCAAGTTAAACAATATTTTAAACATCTCCTGTCCTGAAAAAATACAAGGATTTTAAAACACTTTCATTTAAAATAAACTTCTTGATCTACAATATGTTGTCTAGTATTAGTTGACTTTTCTTAAACTTCGCAAATTAAACATTATTTTATACGGATAATGTTTAGATTTACTCTCATGCTATTTCAATCTATTTGCTCAACACTGCATTTTCTCTCTCAATCCTTCCTCCTAGGATTATTTTTCTTCATCCTTCAGTACACAACCACTGGTAGTAGTACAGTAGTGTTAGTCACTTAGTTGTTGTCTGACTCTCTGCAACCCCATGGACTGTAGTCTATCAGACTCCTTTGTCCATGGAATTCTCCAGGCAAGAATACTGGAGTGGGCTACCATTCCCTTCTCCAGGGGATCTCTCCAAGCCAGGGATCAAACCAGGGTCTCTTGCGTTGCAGGCAGATTCTCTACTGTCTGAGATACCACGGAAGCCCATTAGAAGGTCATAAAGCAAAGATCTGTTGGTTTCCAGCTTCCATCTTTCTAGAAATGACTTCATTTTACCCTTGTTCTTAGGAAATCACTTTGCTAGGTGTACAATTATAGATTGAAAGCTGCTTTTTTCTCTACACTTTGAATACTTGATCTCAATGTCTTCAGCCTTCCATTGTGGCTACCAGGCTGACTGGCCTTCCTTTAAAAGCTACCTGTCTGTTCTCTGTGGCTCATTTTAAGGGTTTTCTCTTTATCTTTGAATGTATTCTTCAGTTTAACTACAGAGTGTGTAGGTATAAATTTCTTTTTATTTAATATTCTTCATATACATTCTACTTCCTGTACATTCATGTCTTTCATTAATTCTTAAAATTTCTCAGCCATTATTCCTTTATGGCTTGCTCTCAGTTCTCTCCTGAGACTTCAATCACACATATGTGAGATTCATTATTGTATCACTCCAATTTGTCTCTTGCACTACATTTTGGATAAGTAATTTAGGTTTATCCCTCAGTTCATTAATCCACTGAGATTTTAATTTCTACAATTATATTTTTCATCTCTAACATTTCACTTTGATTCTTCTATATATCTACATAACCATGTTTGAGGGTCTTTCATTTCTTGCTACATTTGCAACTCCATCTTTTATTAATTTAAACATTTTATATATGACTATTTTATATCATTCCAATAGTTTAACATTTTAGGGGCTTATTCCTATTAAATCTCATTCAAAGTAACTTATCCTTGCATTTAATAATTCTTTGCTGAATTTTATTTGTAGGAATTCAAAGAGCCTAACCAGAAAAAAGCTTCCTCTCAAAGTATATTTACAATTGCTTTGGCAGAAAGGGGATAGAGCTGACCTTGGTCCAATTTTGCATCTTTCTCCAAGGGTTATTTCACTTTGCTGTGGGCCAAAGGTTTAGTTTCCCATTAGAACTAATATGGCCATTTGCCTTTAGAGAGAGAGCAACCTTGCCTTTTTTGTTTGTCCACAGCTCATTGATCCTGCTTCATCTGCCTCTTCCCTTTTGTGAAAACAGGCCCTCAGAGAGTGCCTTACTTTTTTAGCATACTCAGTAATGTATTAGAAATCATGCTTATAGCCTTCCACACAGAAGAATTCTAAATAATTTACAAAGATACTGCCCCCCCTTCAAAGAGATGAGACATAAACTCTGCACTCCTTAAGTGTGTACTGTGCACAGTGACTTCTTTCCAAAGAGTACTGTTTGATGGGGGGTTGGGGGGGGAGGTTGTGCACAGAGACTGATTTTATAGTGAAGAAACCTAACTAATACTGCCTCAGCCAGATGATCAAGGGTAGCACCATCGGTGGTAAGTCATGCTGACAGGATGCTCCTGATGTGATGTGATGCAAATGGCACTTTTTCTGTGTTCTTTCCATAAACCTGTAACTCCAGCTAATCATGAAAAAAAAATATATATATATATACACACACGTGTGTGTGTGTGTGTATGTATCAGACAAATTCATATATTTATTTGCTTGTTTTTGCCATGCCGAGTGTCTTGTGGGATCTTAGTTCCCTGATCAAGGACGAAACCCAAATCCCCTGCAGTGGAATTGTGGATTCCTAACCACTGGAACAGAAGGGAATTCCCCAGACAAATCCATACTAAGGGACATTCTATAAATACCTAATTAATAATCCTCAAAACTGTTAGTCTAAAGGAGCCTAAAGTGACATGATGACTAAATATAAGATGAAATTTTGGATGGGATCCTGAACAGAAAAAGACATTAGGCAAAAACTCAGGAAATCCACAAATAAAGTATGGACTCTAGTTAGCAATTACATATCAATAATTGGTTCATTCGTTGTAACAAATGTACCATATACCAATGTAAGCTGTTAACAACACGGGAAACTGGATGTCAAGTATACCAGAACCCTCTAACTGCAATTTTCTTATAAACCTAAAGCTATTCTAGAATAAAGTATTTTTTTTAAGTTATGTTACAATTTCTACAGGATTTAGCTATGTTTTTTAGTGCAAAAAATATAGTCTCCCTGCAAAATATCTAGTCTGTCTTATCATCTGAGACAGAAATCAGCCCTATTCACCCTTCTCCCCAGAGTTCTGGGAAACTCCACTGGCACACTTTCTCTTAATTTCTGAGAAATTACTTTGCTGATCCTATTCTCTACCTAGGATATCTTTTCTTCTGAAACACTTGTGTTTCCAAGGTTCTTTCATTGGCCCTATGCTCTTCTCACTTAAGATATCGTGCCCCTAAGTGCTCATCCATTAACTACTACAGAGAAGCTTGCAATTCCCGAGTCTACGTCTCTGGTCCAAAGCTCCCTCTCAAATACAATAAACACAACAGAGTAGTTATGAATACATTTTTTAAGTCAGTCAGAACTAGTTTTAAAGGTTAGCCCCTATTTCCAACTGCATGAAGCTTTCAAGACTGCTTTTCTCATCTATACAGTGAGACAATAATAGTATCTTCCTTTTTAAAGATTCTTCTCAAACTTATGTAATATACATGAAATTCCTAGAATTGCATCAAGTATATAACTGAATATAAGTATTAGCCAATATTAAGATTATCAGCACTAGGAAAACAGTTAATATCTATTACAACTTGTCTCAGATGCCCTCCAAACACTCCAAATCCTTGTGTTCAAGTCCATTTTCACCACGTATCCTCCCAAATTTCCTGTCACCCAAGACAGAATCCACAGAATCCATTTTTCTAAGATTTCTTCTAACTTCATCCCCAGCATCCAAGTGGTCAGCAACTTCCGTCAAATTCTACTTTCTAAATACCTCTTAGAGCTTATCTGTCCTCTCCACTACCACTATATTCTTTTTTATTAATTTATTTTAATTGGAGGCTAATTATAATATTGTGGTGGTTTCTGCCATTCACTGACATGAATCAGCCACGGGTGTACATGTGTCCCTCATCCTGAATCCCTCTCCCAACCTCCCTCCCCATCCCATCCCTCTGGCTTGTCCCAGCGCACCGGTTTTGAGTGCCCTGTTTCATGCTTTGAACATGGACGGATCATCTGTTTTATATATTACAATATACATGATTCAATGCTATCTTCTCAAATCATCCCACCCTTGCCTTCTCCCACAGAGTCCAGAAGTCTGTTCTCTACATGTGTCTCTTTTGCTGTCTTGCATACAGGGTCATTGTTTCCATCTTTCTAAATTCCATATATATGCATTAATATACTGTATTGATGTTTCTGACTTACTTCACTCTATATAATAAGCTCTAGTTTCATCCACCTCATTAGAACTGATTCAAACCCATTCTTTTTAAAAGCTGAGTAATACTCCATTGTGTATGTGTACTACAGCTTTCTTATCCATTCGTCTGCTGATGGACATCTAGGTTGCTTCCATGTCCAGACTATTACAAATGGTGCAGTGATGAACACTGGGGTATACCTGTCTCTTTCAACTCTGATTTCCTCAGTGTGTATGCCCAGCAGTGGGAATGCAGGGTCATATGGCAGTTCCCTTTTCAGGTTTTTAAGGAATCTCCACATTGTTCTCCATAGTGGCTGTACTAGTTTGCATTCCCACTGACAGTGTAAGAGGGTTCCCTTCTCTCCACACCCGCTCCAGTGTTTACTATCTGTAGATTTTTTGATGGCAGCCATTCTGACCGGTGCTACCACTATGTTCTTTCAGATCTTCGTAATTTGGTTATATTATTCTAGTGGCTTCTGACATTTCCCCCAAACATGTTGCTATTTATTTTTAGAAACTGTAGTATCAGCTTCAGGTATTGCTATTTTAAAAACCAAAATACATATTTTTTGGCGGAATAATACTAAAGCAGTTCATTCATCACTCTTGGTTGTCTTTATCTCTCTCCTATCTACTCACCCATTCCCATTCTCTCCCTTTCACCCAAACTCCTTACCCTATTTACCACATAGCTCAGGAAACTCCCCAGACTCACCCACCTCTACTCATGTCATGGGCCACTTATAGGGGGAGTCTGAACCTAAGGGAAAGAACCTTCCATAATGAAGAATCTCTCCTAGGGAAAAGAAAGGATTTAAACTCCATTTAGGAAANTTGGAGGCTAATTATAATATTGTGGTGGTTTCTGCCATTCACTGACATGAATCAGCCACGGGTGTACATGTGTCCCTCATCCTGAATCCCTCTCCCAACCTCCCTCCCCATCCCATCCCTCTGGCTTGTCCCAGCGCACCGGTTTTGAGTGCCCTGTTTCATGCTTTGAACATGGACGGATCATCTGTTTTATATATTACAATATACATGATTCAATGCTATCTTCTCAAATCATCCCACCCTTGCCTTCTCCCACAGAGTCCAGAAGTCTGTTCTCTACATGTGTCTCTTTTGCTGTCTTGCATACAGGGTCATTGTTTCCATCTTTCTAAATTCCATATATATGCATTAATATACTGTATTGATGTTTCTGACTTACTTCACTCTATATAATAAGCTCTAGTTTCATCCACCTCATTAGAACTGATTCAAACCCATTCTTTTTAAAAGCTGAGTAATACTCCATTGTGTATGTGTACTACAGCTTTCTTATCCATTCGTCTGCTGATGGACATCTAGGTTGCTTCCATGTCCAGACTATTACAAATGGTGCAGTGATGAACACTGGGGTATACCTGTCTCTTTCAACTCTGATTTCCTCAGTGTGTATGCCCAGCAGTGGGAATGCAGGGTCATATGGCAGTTCCCTTTTCAGGTTTTTAAGGAATCTCCACATTGTTCTCCATAGTGGCTGTACTAGTTTGCATTCCCACTGACAGTGTAAGAGGGTTCCCTTCTCTCCACACCCGCTCCAGTGTTTACTATCTGTAGATTTTTTGATGGCAGCCATTCTGACCGGTGCTACCACTATGTTCTTTCAGATCTTCGTAATTTGGTTATATTATTCTAGTGGCTTCTGACATTTCCCCCAAACATGTTGCTATTTATTTTTAGAAACTGTAGTATCAGCTTCAGGTATTGCTATTTTAAAAACCAAAATACATATTTTTTGGCGGAATAATACTAAAGCAGTTCATTCATCACTCTTGGTTGTCTTTATCTCTCTCCTATCTACTCACCCATTCCCATTCTCTCCCTTTCACCCAAACTCCTTACCCTATTTACCACATAGCTCAGGAAACTCCCCAGACTCACCCACCTCTACTCATGTCATGGGCCACTTATAGGGGGAGTCTGAACCTAAGGGAAAGAACCTTCCATAATGAAGAATCTCTCCTAGGGAAAAGAAAGGATTTAAACTCCATTTAGGAAATGTTTTCCAAGTTGGCCAAGAAAAAGTCAAAACTTCGGCAATTTTATATTACTGAACAGAGGCAGGGGTTCTGAAAGCACTGATCAGGGGAGTTAAATATGGCAAGAAGATACTAAAGTTCAATCCAATCAGCTACATCACCACATAGCAATTATAAGGGTGCCTCAGACAAATAGATCAAAGTCAAAGAAAGCAGCAAAGTCCAGGAGCAGCTGATGATTTATATTACAATGGGTTTTAAGATATAATTTTTAAAATACAAAATACATTAAAAATCTGAGCTCATTAACTTCAATTTTTAAATTTTAAAAGCTCTGAATAAACCCTAAAAATATACTATTAATAATACCAGTATTACAAACAAACAATTTGCCCAGGACTACAATCACCCTCTATTGCAGCTTTTGTGCCTTGACATAGTTACTTTGTTTTCAGCACACGTTCCCCCTCCTCCCCCCACTATGTCTTAAAAATCATGGCTTTTGTTGCTTCTCTTTGTCTTTCCCACCCTCACTTGTCTGTGTGTATCTCTGGTTGTTCACTCCCTGCTTCTGATTCTCCTATACCTTTGTTTGTATTTGGAATGTCTTCTTTCACCTGCTTCATTATTTTTATTTTTGTACAAGTATTTCCTTCATGAAGTCTTTCTTACTACACACAAATATAAATTTCTCTCTGCTCTTTAACTGGGGGTTTCCTAGAAAAACTTCCATAACAAAGCTTCCCAAAGTGTGTTCCATGGAACACTAATGACATGAGATGGCTAGAAAAGAAAGGAATGCCATGGTCAAATAAGTTTAGAAAACACTCAACAGACTATCCTCCACCTCTCCTGGGGATTTATGAAGCACTTTATTCAAGTCCAGCAGCATGAAACAGGTTTATCTTTAATTTCATAGTACCTAAGCTTTGACATGGAGAAGGCAATGGCACCCCACTCCAGTACTCTTGCCTGGAAAATCCCATGGATGGGAGCCTTGTAGGCTGCAGCCCATGGGGTTGCAAAGAGTCGGACATGACTGAACGACTTCACTTTCACTTTTCACTTTCATGCATTGGAGAAGGAAATGGCAACCCACTCCAGTGTCCTTGCCTGGAGAATCCCAGGGACAGGGGAGCCTGGTGGGCTGCCGTCTATGGGGTCGCACAGAGTCAAACACGACTGAAGTGACTTAGCAGCAGCAGCAAGCTTTGACAGTGACACCCTAAACATCACCATTTTCCAGGGAAATGCTGCTGCACAAAGTCAAATTCATACAGCATTTGTTATACATTGCTACGTTTTATTTTCTCAGTATCTTATCCACACTTCTCAGTTTATATATATGTAAATAGTAATCTTATACAATTGCACATGGCAATCTGAGGATAGGAATAAGTAAGAGGATAGAAATGAATTCTCATCCTAGTTTGCACTAAACATAGTATATATGTGCAAGGATGCCCCAAAAGCAGATTTCAAAAGCTCTTCACTTTTTTATCATCAAGTTTTTAAAGACTTTAAAAACAAAGTGACACTGACCTTCCAAAATGTGTTTTGAAATGAAATTTTCTTTTACAAAATCTTTAATTTAAAACTGTACATGAAAATGATTAACATTTGGTCTTTATTATTCCAACTTCAATTTTTAGAAACCCTTTAACAGGTCATTTTTAAAAATCCAGGAACACGAAAGATACTGCTATCTCTATGAAATTCCCTCTGGAGGTACATTTTCATATTAGCACAATAGTTATAAAAACATATGAAAGATTCTTAAATTCTATGAACTTCTAGAACTGCAAGATGTTCTTATATGAATAGATACTTCAAATAGCCAAAATAGATAAACAGTTTCCAAATTAGTGTATTTTCCAGGTATTCTCTAGTATTAACAAAAGAAGGACCAAAAATTCCATATTCATTTCTTTGGACTATTAACCTTAAAATTTCACCTAGGGTATGGAGGATTAACTGGAAGAATTTACAGCTTAAGCAGACAGGCCTGCGTGAAATATGGTGTAATAAAAATAAATACCATAAACAGACTCAGTCTCAGAGAATGAATTTATGGTTGCTAGGAGGGAAGAATGGGGGGAAGGGATGGGGAATTTGGGGTCAACATGTACACACTGCTACATTTTAAATGAATAACCAGATGAACCTAGAGCCTATTATACAGAGTGAAGTAAGTCAGAAAAACAAATATCGTATATTAACACATATATATGAAATCTAGAATAGAGTGGCACTGAAATATATATATTACCATATTTAAAAGAGACAGCTAGTGGAAAGTTGCTGTATAACACAGGGACCTCAGCCTGGTGCTGTGATGAGCTAGAGGGGTGGAGGAAGGAGACTCAAGAGGGAAGGAATATATGTATACTTACAGCTGACTCACATTGTTGTATGGCACAAACCAACAGAACATGGTAAAGCAATTATCCTTCAATTAAAAATAAAGAAAATATATATAAAACCAAAAATTTAAAAAGTGGGAAAAAATGGATAATCCACAAAGCTACTACACAGCACATGGAACTTTGCTCAATGTTACATGAGCCTGGATGAGAGGGGAATTTGGGGGATGAATATGTATGACTAATTCCCTTTGCTGTCCACCTGAAACTATCACAAAACTGTTAACTGGCTGTACTCCAATATAAAGTTTTTTTAAAAAATCTATATAACATAATTGCATTTAAAACAATAGTGGGCACTTCCCTGGTGGTCTGGTGATTAAGACTCTGCCCTCTCAAAACAGGGAGCATGAATTCAATCCCTGGTCAGAGAACTAAGATCCTGCAAGAATACTAGAGTGGGTTGCCTCCAGGGGATCTTCCCAACCTAGGAACTGAACCACTCTCTTGTCTCCTGCATTGGCTGGCGGATTCTTTACCACTCAGCCACCTGGGGCTTCCAAGATAAGACATCTCAGGAAATAATCAAATAAGGCAGAATCTTATAATGAGAAAAGGTACACAAAGAAAATAAAACACAGTGATACATTAAAGAGAATGACAGGCAGGAGCAAAAGGGATAGTAGGCACTAGCTCTTTGGCTAGGATGATAGGGAACAGCCTCAAAGGAGATGACACTTGAGTTAAGACTTGAAAGATATGGACTTCCAGGCAAACTTTTCATATACAGTTGTAATTTATAAAATGGTAGTGATAATATAAATGACAGTGTATTTTACAACTTTATTTGGCAAGATAAAAGTCAGCAAACTTAAGATCTCACAAATTAAAAAATAATAATGCTTATAAAATAACATCTGGAAACCTCTGGGTTTCCAGAAACAAGGCGTTAAGATGAAAGACAATGGATGTTTACCTTGCATAAATTGATAAAGGTCATTTTACAATATAAATCAGTGAATTCTCAAACCTTTTGGTTTCAGGATCCCTTTTCACCCCTGAAAACTACTGATCATCTTTTGTTTCTGTGGGCTGTGTGTGTTCAGCTGGGTTCGAGTCTTTGCAGCCCCATGGATTGTAGTTGCTAGGCTTCTCTGCTCGTGGAATTTTCCAGAGTACTGGAATGGGCTGCCATTTCCTACTCTAGGGGATCTTCCCAGACCAGAGATCAAACCCACGTCTCTGTGTCTCCTGCACTGGCAAGTGGATTCTTTACTCCTAGCACCACCTGGGAAGCTTATGTGGGTTAGATGTATCTATTTACTGTATAAAAAAATAAAACTAAGAAATTTAAAATATCAACTCATTAAAAACAATAATAAACCATTCAGTTAATAAATTAGATATACTCTATTAAAAGCAACTATATTTCTAAGACAAAAAGTTTAGTGAGGACCGCAGCCCTGCTTTACATTCTTGAAAATCTAATGTTTGGCTTAACAGAAGACAGGTAGGCTCTCACATCTGCTTCTGTATTCACTTTATTGCTGTATACAAGTTAATGGCTTTTTTCCACCTCTGCAGCTCAGCGAAATCAGCACAGTAGCCAGGCACAGGTCCCCCCTCACTGGGAGTGGCGCCCATCCCTTTCTCGGCCTTGCTTCTATCTTAGCAAACCATTTCCCTATGTGCTCTCCCACTTGTTGTTACGCTATGTCTGTAATAATAAATTTTATGTCTCAAAAAAAAAATATCAACAGGCACAGCAATCACAGAAACAGAGAATACAATAGTGGTTGCCAGGAGCCAGAGAGTAGGGCAATGGGTCAATGATGGCTAAAAGGTACAGACTTATAATTACGTAAGTTCTGGGCATCCATTGTAAAGCGCGGACTGCAGTTAACAATGTGGCCTTATATACTCACAAGTTGCTATGAGACAACATTGTAAATGTTCTCCTAAAAAAAAGGAGGGTAATGATGTGAGGTGATGAAAGTGTTCAACAACCTTACTGTGGTAATCATTTTGCAACATACATACATGTATCAAACCATCACAACTTATACAATGTTGTATGTCAATAATATATCAAAAAGCTGGGAAAAAGACAGGCACAAGGGCTGCTGTCTTATATTCTATACAATACACTATACAATACTAAAAAGTACCAGTAACTTTGAAAGAAGTGGGAAGCGGTCTAACACAAAGGTAGAGTGTAGGCTCTGGAGTCAAGACTATTTGGATCTGAATTCTGGCTCTACTGTTCACTAGCTGTGAACCTTGAACAATTCATTTTACCTCACTGAGCCTTCAAGTGCTTCAATTATATCATCTATAGTATTTTATTATTTTGCCCCTCACCAGCACAGCTAATTTTACATATATATCACTAGTAGACTTACTAAGTAATAAATTACATAACAGTTACCTCATGAATTGTTATGAGATCACATGCTAAGAACTCAGTTAACGTTGGCTATTTATTACTAAATCTATTAGTGACAAGGTTTGTGAAGGTAACTGTACTAACGATTAGAAATTTAATAAGGAACACTGTTAAATAATAAAGTTCTTGTAAGCAACTCGGGCTTTGAATCCACTGTATGTCTTTTCTTTCTCCCACTTGCTGTTACCTTCCGCGTTCAGAAAACAAACTAGCTTATGCTTAGCCACCCTGAAAACAAGCAGCTTCCCTTCCCTATGCTAGAAAAATGTTCTGACAATTTCCTCAAAATAATCAACTGATATCTCTAAGCCTCATTTTCCAAAAATTTTAAGTGGGGATAACTCCTATCTTACAGAGCTGATGTTAGGATTACAGGCAACATATACACGTATGATATCCAGAAAGGGTGCTCAGTGAACGATACCTTCACTCCAACCAAAACATGGTATCTCTTCTAAACTGGAACAGCATACACAAACCATCTCTTTCTGCAACCTAACAAAGTTTTATATAGAGTAAACATCTAGCATTTCTAAATTCATTTTCTGAATTCTGTATCCTTAGACATAGGAATACACACAATAAAAGAGATTCTAATAACTCAAGTAATACTGACTGCTTCTTGGAGAGAGATCATAATTTTAAAATAATGATCCTGCTTACTTTAAAACTATCACGATGATAGAGGGAACACAAAAACAGAACAGGACCCATTTGGGTCTTTTTAATTAAAAATGAAGTTATAAAACCTAACATTAAAAAAAAATCTTCCCTTCTAACAGTGAAATTTTCACTAACGGAAATACTCAATCTGCTTTCTCTCTCCCTCTGCCCCTCAGTGAGTACCAAAGAACAACAGAGTGAAAGTAAGTGAAACTAATCACTAGTGAGTGAAGGAAGAGAGATGAGGCAAAGATAAAGGCTGCAACCAAGATTTAAACCAGCATTCTAAACAGTTTCTTTCAACAAACAATTCAATGTTTCTTATAGAACAAAAACAATGAGGTATTTTTAAAACTATCTTTATCTTAGTCTGAAAGATACTTTAATGTTCTAAAGCACAACTGGAACTGTTGCCTTTTTCCAAACAGTAACTAGATTCTACTCCTTTCTCCACAAGATGTGCCTTTCTCCACTGTTCTATAATTAAAATCTGTGGGTGCAGGGGAATCAAAAGCACTACAAAGTACAAACTCCTTTCTGTTTCCTTGACAGAGGAGCAGCTTAGTCAAGGTGGTTTGTGCAACAGTGTTAAGTTTTGGGGTAATTTTTACTAGGGTCTCTTGAAATCCTTCTACACATTAAAAAAAAAAAACCTCATGTTAAACAAACAAACAAAGAAAAACCCCACAACTCTTATGTACTCTCAGTTCTCAGATAGCTGAAAATTTAAAGCAACAAACTCAAAATATACTCTTAGGATTTCTTAAAGTACTGCTATAAAACACTAAACATGGGAAAAGTAGGGTGGAAAAGACAGAGAAAAGATGGTAACTGAAGGACAAAAGCTTAGGAGAAAAAGAAGTTTGGATGTAACTATTAGTTTATGAAAGGCAGGAAGCCAAATCACTAAAATAAAATCAGTAAGTCTTCACTCTCTAAAAAATTACACACACACATACACTCAACCCCTTCTCTATCAACAAAACTGTAATTTGGGGGGTGGCCTGTTTCAGGAAACGTTAGTAATTTTCCACCGGACATGAAAATTTCCAATGGAATTTCAAGGTATTTCCACACAACAAAATCATTTGAAGTATTTAAATAATGTTTCACACTCTGAGTTTGGAAATGTTTATTTGCTACATAATTTTAACATTTTAGCTTACTATAGGATGCATAACAAAATTATGCTTTACATGTTGTTTTAAATCTATCTAGGGTCATGTATATAATACTACCCTTCCGCATTTGAGACACAAAGCAGGTAAATGAAGACTGCAACAACTTCTTGTAAAGTCTCTTAATACAAAAAGAGTACATTTAGTACACACCATTATAATTATCAGGTGTATAATTAAGGTAGTTTATGTTTTGAAACACTGTCTGAAAACAGGGAAATGTTCTACATCTCTATGAAAGGAGGGCAGGAGAAGGAAGAAAAGGTGACCAAGGTATCCAAAGGGCAGGGAGAAGACTGATTATGCAATAACTTTACAATTGGGAATTACAACAGACGGAATGCCTAACTGATCCAGAAGTGCTGTTAAACCCAAGCCAAGAGTAGAAACATGAAAGAGATCAAAATAGATTTATCACTTCTTTGGGGAGCTGAAAGTTAGTTTACCCTGAACTTCAAAAAGAACTGAAGCCAATAACACAAAACACCAACTAAGTAGAAAGAGACACCTAAAACACTGGAATGCCCCAGAGCCTTCTCTCTGGACTTCTTCTCTATCTATACCTACTACCCTAACTTACTACAGTGCCTTCTCTATCTACACTTGCTTCTAGTACATCTCTTCCAGGCTGTCTCTAAAGACAATTTACAGACTCAACAGACACCCTGTGGTGACTGTCACACAACTTTGTGAGTCACAACTTTGTGAATTCACTGAAATAAGTGAATGAATTGTACATTTTGAGTGAGTGAAGTTTGTCAATAAATGTTAACTCTTTCTAGTCACTCAAAGGAAAAAACACCACGCATTCTTGATTATTATCCTCTGTTGCTGCTGCTACGTCGCTTCAGTCGTGTCCGACTCTATGCAACCCCATAGACGGCAGCCCACCAGGCTCCGCCGTCCCTGGGATCCTCCAGGCAAGAACACTGGAGTGGGTTGCCATTTCCTTCTCCAATGGATGAAAGTGAAAAGTGAAAGTGAAATCGCTCAGTTGTAACCTCATGGACTGCAGCCCAAGAGGCTCCTCCTGCCACCACACATTTAATTCATTTAGAACCCCGATTGGATCTATTCTCAAAACAAATCTAGAATTAAACTACTTTTTATTTCTTTCACAACCTGGTCCAAAACCCACCAATATTTTATCCCAGGACCTACTACTACAGCCACCTACTGGCATCCCTGTTTCTGCAGCAATTAGAATGATCTTTTAAAAACAGAAATCAGTTCACATCACTCCTTTGCTCTAACAGTTCCCTATCTCATTAAAAATAAAAGCCTAAGGATGCCTATAAAATCGTGATCTGCCCCTCCTGTCATATTGCCCACCAAAATCTGAGTTCATCTGCTAATCCTCTCTTTCTCTACTCCTTTCCAGTCACAAAAGCTTTCCTGCTGTTCCCTAAACTCACCAGGCACACACTAACCTCAAGACCTCTGTGTTTTTGTTCTCCCCTCACACTCACATCTATATTGTTTATAGTGCCTCGTCTTCCTGCTCAAATGTCACATTCTCAGTGAAGCCTCCCCTTACACCTAATTTAAATTCCTGTAGAATGTTCAAACTACCGCACAATTGCACTCATCTCACACACTAGTAAAGTAATGCTCAAAATTCTCCAAGCCAGGCTTCAACAGTATGAGAGCCGTGAACTTACAGATGCTCAAGGTGGATTTAGAAAAAGCAGAGGAACCAGAGATCAAATTGCCAACATCCACTGGATCATCAAAAAAGCAAGAGAGTTCCAGAAAAACACTTACTTCTGCTTTACTGACTATGCCAAAGCCTTTGACTGTGTGGATCACAACAAACTGGAAAATTCTGAAAGAGATGGGAATACCAGACCACCTTACCTGCCTCCTCAGAAATCTGTATGCAGGTCAGGAAGCAACAGTTAGAACTGGACATGGAACAACAGACTGGTTCCAAATAGGAAAAGGAGTACATCAAGGCTGTATACTGTCACCTTGATTATTTAACTTATATGCAGAGTGGAAGTGAAAAGTGAAGTCGCTCAGTCGTGTCCAACTCTTTGAGACCCCATGGACTGTAGCCTACCAGGCTTCTCTGTCCATGGGACTTTCCCGGCAAGAGTACTGGAGTGGGTTGCCATTTCTTTCTCCAGGGGATCTTCCCAACCCAGGAAAGAGTATAATCATGCAAAATACTGGGTTGATGAAGCACAAGCTGGAATCCAGATTGTCGGGAGAAATATCAATAACCTCAGATATGCAGATGACATCACCCTTATGGCAGAAACTAAAGAGTCTCTTAATGAAAGTGAAAGAGGACAATGACAAAGCTGGCTTAAAACTCAACATTCAGAAAACTGAGACTATGGCATCCAGTCCCACCACTTCATGGCAACTAGATGGGAAAATAATAGAAACAGTGACAGACTTATTTTGGCGGGGGGGGGGGGGTGGTAAAAAAAAATA
>SJYA01000573.1:373453-439382 GCA_006410615.1 Neotragus moschatus | reverse complement strand
GGCCCTTCAAAAATCACTGCAGATGCTGACTGCAGCCATTAAATTAAAAGACACTTGCTCCTTGGAAGAAAAGCTATGACCAACCTAGACAGCATATTAAAAAGCAGAGACATTATTTTGCCAACAAAGGTCCATCTACTCAAAGCTATATTTTTTCCAGTAGTCATGGATGGATATGAGAGTTGGACTATGAAGAAAGCTGAGCACAGAAGAATTGATGCTTTTGAACTGTGGTGTTGGAGAAGACTCCTCGGTCCATGGGGTTGCAAAGAATTGGACACAACTGAGTGACTAAACTGAACTGAACACTCTGTATTCCCTTTCCCTGCTTTATATTTCTCTACAGCACTACTAGTATATTTTATCTTCCAATGTGCTTGACATTGTTTGTCTGCTGCTTGTCTCTCCTTACGAGAGTATAAGCTCCAAGAGGGCAAACATTTTTCTCCATTTTGTTCACCTGCTACATCCCCAGTGCCTGGCACAGCAGGTATCCAATAAGGCATTGTTAAAAGCACTGAATCTAACGATTTATAAGCAAAATTCATCTTGAAACTTTAAGAATCTGTACCAAGTCCACTTACATTTGTACACATGTGATGTGTGATTAAAAAATCATATGCCTAAAGCAGTATTGTTATACTCTATATGTCTGACCAACATACCTGTTACAAAGGATGAATTACAAGGAAAGTAAACAGTTAAAGGAACAGCTACATTTCAGATTCCAGAGCCACATAAAATAGTTCCAGATCCTCAGATTTATGGAATAGCAAATAAAAGATTACAGACTTCACTCTCCACTGACCAGTGGGGCTACCAGTGTGGTACCCTAAACTTTCTACCACCAAAAACTCCTATTATTTAATCTAAAAGCACCTAACATTTAGAGATTTCTATCAAGTAGACAACTTTAATACCTAACATGTTCAGCTTTGTTGCCCCCTTTTTTAAAAATTATAAATGACTATCAGAACTTCAAATCTATACAAGATAATCAGGCTTCCCACAGAAAGCAAAAATAAAACCCCGCAAAGCTTCAAGATCTAGATATTTTAGTTAATCTGGCCTAACAATGAATAAAGAGGTTATCAAAAGTTTTCTGCATGGTAGAAAATATAAGACTAGTACAGTGGCTATGAGTGTGAGTGTACACTCTAAATCAAGAATGCCTGGGTTGAATCCTGGATCCATCACTTATTAGCTCTCTAACCTTGGGCAAGCTACTCAACCTCTCAGTGCCTCTGTTTTCCCATCTGTAAAATGGGAATCATAGTAATAGATATTTCAAAGAATTATGATGACTGAATGAATTAATATAAAATGCTTGGAGCAGTACCTGGCACATAATAAGCACTTGATAAAAGTTAGCTAGAAAACTACCATCTTCATGGTTCACCCAAGGATTTGAGAAAACCATTGCCATACACCAAAACCAGTAATTGCACTTTGCAAATTCTCTGCAACAAATTAATCCTGTATGAAGAAAAAAGCTTTTCCCAGTCCACGTTTATATGACAGTTTCTGTTGCGGACAAAATACTGGATTGTACTGAGATTTGTTTCAAATGGGAGAGGGAGGAAGTAAAGGGGTAGGAGAAAAAACATTAGCCCTTAAAAGGATAACTACTGAAGTGGGGTGATCAGTGGGGGGGAGGTGTCATTACTTTTCTAATTTTGTTCATATTTAAAGTTCGTATCAAAAACAGCTAAAAGGACATCTTAACAGATTTTTCTGTTCTACAGATGACTCTATTCTCCTATATCCCCTTTTTCTTCAAAAATTCACTTAAATTCTCATACACCTTCTAAAATAGAGCAACCCATTCAATGGTTGGAAGCAAAACATTGTGGAGCTATCATGAACACAACATATTCTATTTTTTCCTACTATTTCTTCAGAGAACTTGCTAATTCACTACAGAAAGGCTGGCTCAAATTATCTGCTCCTGACTAGGTATACAGCTTTCAGCCCCATTCCCAAAACAGTAATTATTTTGAATAGTCAGGACCTTACGATTAACTACATCATCGCTGTCATTATCATAAATAATCTGAACGTATTTCTATAGGCTAGGATCTATATTAAAATACATGCATTATCTTCTTAAATCTAGACAACAAGCCTATGAGAGATAATTCTCTCTACTTACAAATCAGAAATTGGGGCTCATAACTTAAGCACTATGCATAGAATCACCCAGGTTATTTATTAACTGATGGAATTACAATTTGAACCTATGTCTAAAGTTTGTATTTTTCTACTTTTCCATATTGATTTCCATTAAAAATGGGAGGGATGAATGAAATACAGAAATGACAAGAGTCATATTGCACATCAAGCCTATGCAAGAGCCACATTTTGAAACTGTAAACAACCATACCTATTATTTCCTTTACTGAAGTTATAAATGTAGCCTTCTGATAAACAGAAATTAAAACCACCCAAGTTCTTGATTAACCATTTCACAAAATTACATTGGCAAATATCTACTGATTACTTATTGTGTGCCAAACACTGTTCTAGTTGCTTGGGATACAGCAGCAAAGAAGACAGCCCTGGTGAAATAACACAGGCAGCAAACATACAATAAATAAATAACGTAATTTCATATAATGAAAAAATAAAGTGATATGATAGAATTCAACTGAAACCACTTAAAATAAGATCATTATAGAAGACCTTTCTGAGGAAGTAATATCTGAGCTTAGATCTAAAATGACGAGAAGACAGCAATGCAAGAAGCCTAAGTAGTAGTAGGCAGGGCAGATAGTGTGAGAATGTGTAGACCTTTTCACCTGTAGTAAAAGAAGTTTAACTCTTAAGCCTGTTGCAATGGAATGTCACTGGAGGGTTTTAAAGCACAGAAATGACATGGGTTCATCATACAGAAAGATTACTTTTGGAAAATGATAGCAGTGGAAGAGTCAAACAAATGAAAACAAGCCTGAACAAAATTGGTAAAACCCACCAGGGAGTGTCTTCAGGAAAACTACTTGCCTTCTCTAATAAATTATTTTCTTTCTTTCTATTTATTTTTTTGCCATACCGCATGGCTTTCAGGATCTCAGTTCCCCAACTGAGGACTGAACCTGAGTCATGGCAGAGAAAGCCCAGAATACTAACCACGAGGCCACCAAGAACTCCCAAAATTATTTCCTTTAAAGTGAACTAAAGTCTCTTAATATACATTATGAAATAAA
Source organism: Neotragus moschatus (assembly GCA_006410615.1). Lineage (NCBI taxonomy): Eukaryota > Metazoa > Chordata > Mammalia > Artiodactyla > Bovidae > Neotragus > Neotragus moschatus. Next base: position 436,179 of record SJYA01000573.1, on the reverse strand, counting down.
AGATAAAATGAAAATATCTCAGGAAGAGTTATACCGTTACTTAAATTCACACTGAGGTCTAAATATAAATTACTAAAGAACAGATGCCAAAAGAAAGACAAGCAAAAGTGGCATCAGGAAAATGGACAGAAAGGCTGTGAATCCAAAGACATCTATCCATTGCACAAATGTGCCTCAAGTTGATTTAGAAGCCAAACTCCAAAATATAACACTACTTTCCCGAATATTTCTCTCAAAAGGTTTTATTTACAGTAAGACAGATGACATTCACTAATGTAAACACAAAACAACTACAAATTACCCTTAACCATTTTAGAAACTGAAGCCCATTTCACCAGGGGGAAAAAATCAGGTTTATAGAAAGCCAAAAAGCATTTAGCGACACAAACTATATATAACGCACTTCAAACGAAGTATTGTCTTCCTAGAGCAACCATTCTTTTTCACTCTTAAAATACCAGCAAGGGAAATAAGCTCAGGCTCAATGTAAAAAGTAGAGGCAGAAAAATTCTGGCTCCAGTGTATCTCATCATCGCTGACTAGAGAAAACATACTGTAATTGTCATNTCAGTCACCCGCAGTGCCAGAACATTCCAACATATAGGAAAAGTAGCTGATTTAATGTGGCAACAGCAGGACTCAGTCTAAGGGGAGTCTTCAAATTAAGCCTCTGGATGCATAAGGGAAGCCAGGTGCCACCAGCATGACTAGGATGTAACTAAGGTAAACAGAAGTGACTCACAGTCAGTGTGAGCCACATGCACTCCGAAATTCATAGCAGTGCACCTGCTACTACTCTCCATAAGATTCTCCATCCTACACCCAAAGGGGGACCCCAAGCAGGCTTGCTCCCCTCATGTTCTTCTAAGTCTACTAATTCCATGGAACAGTACTTTGGAAAATTAAGGTCTACTTTGGGACAAATGAAGATGTCACAAGCAGACTGAAGGCCCACAAGGCCACCAAGAGCACACAGACCCAGGCACACTGCAGGATGAGAAACTCACATCTTGGTCCTCTGGAGGCAAATCTTTCAATGAGGGTCTGGGAGACTGAAGAGACTGAACCAAAGACTCAGAGATCACAGTGGGAGCTCCTGGAACTGGAGACGGTTCAGACTGCTCCTTCCCCTTCTCAAAAAGGGAAAAAATATCTACTCCGGATTTCCGGAACTCAGAGTAAGCTCCTCTTTCCACCATTTTGCCCTAAAATTAAAAAAAAAAAAAAAAAAATTTGAGAGAAATTCATTTATATTTGAGAATATTAAACCAACCTAAATACTAATCAAAAAAGTTATCTGGTCTTAAATTATGATTTTTGAAGAAAAAAAAACTGATCCCTGGGTCTAGAATTCTTGTTGAGAAATCTAGTTCAGTCATCTTAGGACACAACTGAACACTGCATTCTCTGCCAAACCCTGTCCCTGTGGTAGGTGCTGGGGGACATGAAAGAAAGGTGTGCTCATGTGTTAAAAATAGAGGCCATTGACATGACTACCCTGGGCACTTAAGGAAGCAAGAAGCACAGAGGTTGGTGGGAGGATCAGCATAGTCTTTTTAGACAACACAGGAATTGAGAGAAGCCTCATATGACAACTCCAGGAAAGAAATTTAAGCTTAGCCCGGAGGTGGGGCCCAGCACATCCGCATGTGGGTGAGAGTCTCTCATTAATCCTCACTGCCCACGGTCACTGTCACACTGTCACATGCCCGGCCGGGATAACAGGAGCCAGCCCCGGAAAACCCACAAGAGGCCTCTCCACGGTCTACACCTGCCCCCACACACTCAGCAAGTTCCCAACTGAAAATTCAATATTCCACCTGATAAAGCAATTAAACAAGGACGCCATGGGGCTGGGGTGGCTCTAAAGCCTTGGCAGTCTGCGCCCATAACCCAAAACCTAAGCCAGAATCAGCACACTCAGATCCGAGAAAAACCTTAGGAACAACCAACCATAAGCAGCCAACCAGGCTTCCCCAAATCAGGCAGCTGCTTAAGCTACAGCCAATCTCATCACCTTCTTTGAACACATGGGACACATCCTTGCACAGTTTCCCTCCCTTCCAAAGTCATATAAAATAACGTGCAGATGTTTTGCTATTTTCTGAGCCCATGAAACCAGACTCAGCTGATTCACTCAGTAGCAAATAAAACATCAGAGGAAAAAAATGTCAGGATGCAAAACTCATCAAATGAGAGCAGCTTTGGTTGAGGCAGCTCAGGTGGAGGGAGCTGGCCCAGGACCCCTGCTGGGACCCCATTCATCCTCTCCCCTGAGGGGGTCCACTGGGAGAAATGCAGGGCAGCATCTGGGTACTGTCAGATACTGCAGAATGAGACAATTATGCAGAATGTACTGTGGCTTGTTCCACTTGGAAGGCAAAATTCACACACTGCTTTAATGAAATCACCATTGACCATATCAAATCTGTAATATTCACAATGAAATGACTGGTAGTACAAAGACAGCAATTTCACTCAGCAGCCAAACACTGACAATTCCGAGGGGACAAGGGGGCAGCCATCCCCTCTCTGCTGTGAAAGAGGGACCTGACAAACAGTGAGGATGGTCCCCAACTCATCCAGGAGTGCTCACCAGTGGACAATTGTTTTGTGAGTACTAAAATTAGGGGTAGGGTCCTCAAAGGAAACAATAAGGGGGCCCCCAAACATCTAGAGACTGGCTAAATAGGTTATTCTCCTGCCCACTGATCCTATGCTCATAACACTATCCACACTGGGTTTACACACTAGAATCGCCCCCTCTGCACATGAAATCAGCTGCTCTCAACCTTGCAAACCTTAGCCCCTTCTGGAGGAGTGGAGAAAGAGTTGACACATGAAATTCCTTCCAGAAAGGCAGGGGCTCTGTATTTTAATAATCTTTCTTGGAGCAGAGATTCATTTCAGAAGTCAGGGATCTGACCAAGGGCCAGTGGAGCAGTCAGGGGTTAACAACAAAGGTGCTGAGACCCAGAAGTAAAAAAAGCCNAGCTGCTCTCAACCTTGCAAACCTTAGCCCCTTCTGGAGGAGTGGAGAAAGAGTTGACACATGAAATTCCTTCCAGAAAGGCAGGGGCTCTGTATTTTAATAATCTTTCTTGGAGCAGAGATTCATTTCAGAAGTCAGGGATCTGACCAAGGGCCAGTGGAGCAGTCAGGGGTTAACAACAAAGGTGCTGAGACCCAGAAGTAAAAAAAGCCGAGGAGTGAAGCACCAAACAACCACCAAGTCTGACACCTCTCACTACTCTCCNGGCAAGATGTGATTCACCTTCGCCAGTTATGATACAGTCTCGCAGTTGCATAATACATTATAGTTTACAAAACCCTTAGAAATCTATTATATTGATTAGAACAACCTAAATTAACCAGGCCATAGCATCTGCCTATGTAAAACTTATGGATAGATTTGGAGGCTTCTGTGTTCCACTAAGCACATACAATTACTGTATTTTAATTCTTTCACGTCTCCACAGTAGACTCACATTTGCCTGTTTTGTCAAGCTCACATTTCATATATGTTAGTCCAACAAAAAGTTGTTGAGTGTCTTGTGCCAAGTACAGTTCTAGATGTGGGGTGGTAACAGAGCAAAACAGATAAAAATCCCTTTCCTCCTTTATTGGCAGGAGATCATAAAAATATCAAGGAATAATAAGTTCTCCTGCGATGCAGGAGACCGAGGTTCGATTCCTGGGTCGATTCCCAGGTCAGGAAGATCCCTGGAGAAGGAAATGACAACGCACTCCAGTATTCTTGACTGGAGAATCCCATGGACAGAGTGGCCTGGTGGACTACAGTCCGTGGGGTCGCAAGAGTCGGACATGACTTAGCAACTAAACCACCACCAATAAGTTCTGTCTACGCAGGGGAAGGGAGAGAGGGTACTCTGTGTGTGTGTGTGTGTGTGTGTGTGAGAGAGAGAGAGAGAGAGAGAGAGTAGTGTGTGTGTGTGAGAGAGAGAGAGAGAGAGAGAGGGTACTCTGTGTTTGTGAGAGAGACACACGGTAGTGTGTGTGTGTGTGTGTGTGTGTGTGTGTGTGTGTATGTGTGATCCTTAAAGGAATGGTGGTTTGGTGATCAAGGACGGCTTTTGGAAGGAAGTGATAAAGATTGAATCTGAATGTTGAGTGCAAGGTAACCAAGCAAATATGGGGGAAGGAAGAGAAAAAAGCATGCTGGCAGAAGGAACAGCTAGTGCAAAGGACCTAAAACACAAATGTCTTGAAATATTAGAGGCAGAACAAGGAGGCCAGTCTGACTAAAGAAGAGGGGACAAATAGTAAAATATGAGATCTGAGAGGTGAAGAGAGAGAATTCATGAGGCCTGGAAGTCCACTCTAAGAACTTTTGCTTTTAACTTTGGGATTTGAAACACTTTTAAGCAGAACAGTTTTAAACAAGAAAGTTACATAGCATTCTTTTTTAAAAGATTACATTGGTTGCTATGTTGAAAATAGACTTCAGAGTAACCAGTTAAGGAGACTATTGCAGTAATCCAGACAAGGAAATGATGGTGGCTTCTACTAGGGTGGCAATAAAAAAGAGAGAGAGAGAGAAGTGGTGTCAGATCCTAGATATAGTTTGAAGCTGGAGTCCAGAGGATTGCTCATGAATTTAAGGGGAATATGAAAAGAAAAAGAAAAAGAAAAAAAAAAGAGGCAAATATGGAACCAAGGTTTTAGACCTGAGCAACTCGAACGGTGTTTCTCAGCTTTTTTTCCATAACTGTTGACCCTAAAGATTTTTCTTAGATATTTGTTCCTATTCCCCCAGCCCCCATGAAATGTTAATGCCACAGATATACTGTATATCTGTTTATGTACTGTCTATATATCTGTTCTTTATACAAGAATAAGAATGAACTTTGTATTCAATGCAGAATTAAGGATGACTAAAATCTTTAAGTTAAAATTTTTTGGACTTCTCTGGTGGTCCAGTGGTTAATAATCTGTCTGCCAACGCAGGGACATGGGTTCAATCCCTAACCATGCCAAGGGGCAACAAAGCCAGTGTACTACAACTACTAAGCTGGAGCTCTACAGCCAGTGCTCTGCAACAAGAGAAACCACTACAATGAGAAGCCCTTGGACCACAACTAGAAAGTAGCCCCCCAGACACACAAAACTAGAGAAAGCCTGAGCACAGCAACAAAGACCCAGAGCAGCCAAAAAAAATAAAATTTTTAAATGAAAAAAAATTTAATCCTAGTAATATATAACAATTTTATAACTATTTACTGAGTAAACTTTAACGTAATTTCTTTCTATAAGTTGTAATTCATTACACTGCTGCTGCTGCTGCTAAGTCACTTCAGTTGTGTCCAACTCTATGTGACCCCATAGACGGCAGCCCACCAGGCTCCCCCGTCCCTGGGATTCTCCAGGCAGGAACACTGAAGTGGGTTGCCATTTCCTTCTCCAATGCATGAGAATGAAACTACATATGTAAATTACCAATATATATGAATACATAATAGCAATGTAATCAGTTTCAAAAAAATCATTCAAAACTTATTTTCCAGTAAAATAATTGAAAAATTAATTTCATAAAAAATTTTAGTGAACTTTTATTCGACATGAGAAAATTGCTAGCTGCTAGAGATTCAAATATTGACATTTTTTCTTCTCAGAATTGACATAGTTAGTGATGAGTTAAATAACTTTTGTAGAATTGAATAATATAATATAAACAATTTTTATTTGCTTCTCAGAGTCCAAATCATGCACAGAAGCACAAAGACTCAAACATGACATTCCTGACAGCAGTAACTGTGTAGGTGCTTCCTTCACTGTTTCTTAGGAAGCCCGCTACTTCACAGTCAGTAGGCCACCAACTTCAAAATAGGTCATTTGAGAGAGAAAAAGTTCTCCAACCACAGCCATCTGTTCCTCATAGTTTTGTAGCACTGCTTTTGCATACATCTTTTGTATCTTCCATGAATCCACTCCAGTGTTCTTGCCTGGAGAATCCCAGGGATGGGGGAGCCAGGTGGGCTGCCATCTGTGGGGTCGCACAGAGTCGGACACGACTGAAGCGACTGAGCAGCAACAGCATGAACTCAATGTCATTGCTTCTTGTGTCATAGACAAGAAAATGAGAGAAATTAAAATAAAGCGTAAGATTTTGTCGGGTAGAGTTCAGCTTTGGAAAGTTACAAAGCACTGCAGTGTCTAAACCTTTCATTCCCTCAAGTTCATAAGAGAAGTCTTGGTAGGAAACATCAATTTAAGAATTGCCAGAATAGAGATGATCTTAAAGTTGCCCAGAAAGTGAGTGAGCATAGGTATTAATAAAAGTCCAAGGACTGGCCAATCAGAAGCAAGTTTCGAAGGAGATAGAAAAGCAACGACCAGTGAAGGAGAACCCAGGAAGTAGTATTCTGAAAGGCATGTCATGAAAATCTGTTAAGGAGGGAGTAATTGTGTCAGATGTTGCTGCATAGGTTGCATGAGAACTGAGATAATCATTGAACCTGGGAAACACACTAGTAATTGGTAGGCTTGACAAAAGCTGTTTCCAGGAAGTGACTGGAGAGGGCTCTGGAAAGAATGGGAGAAGTGGCATTATCATATATAGACAACTCTTTCAAGAAATAAAGTGGGAGCAGAGTAATGGAGCTGAAGCTGAAGGGAAATGTGGGCTCACAGGTCATTTCTTTTCTAAGATGGGAAATAATGTACCTATTTTCAGATGCTATGGTTGATACACTATAGAGATGGGACAACTGCTTAATTGTTTTCCTTGAGTAAGTGGGAGAGGATAGATCAAATGTTAAGTCCATAGACAGCTCCTTTCTTGTAACAGGAAGGTAGAGGATCTAGGTAGAAATTCTGGTAGGTTGATAGATTTGTTGAGAATGTGTAGAAATTCTCAATTGCTTTCTTTTCTCAGTGAAATATGTGCTGAGGAAGCACACTTTTAAAAAGAGTGAAGATCTGTTAATTGCCAATTCCAGTGCACCGTTTACAGTCTCAACCCTTAACTTTTCTGTTAAGTACTGTAATGGTTTAGAGTAAGACACATGGAACCAGACTGCTCAAATTCAGACTCTGCCACTGTCAGCGGCAATTTACTTGCCAGTGGCCAAAGGTAAATTTCTTTACCTATCTGTGGTGCTATAATTATTAAACAAGTTAATGCATGTAGTGCTCAAAGCAGGGCTGCCTGGCTTAGTAAGGCTTGATGATGATGTTGATGTCAGCCATTATTATATTTAAATCTTTCTTAAAATTCTTTCCCTTTACTTCTATTACACAGTTTTTAATCAGATCCCACTAAACAAATGGCTCCTTTTTCTGCCCATTGCTAGTTTTTATAACTTGTTTGCTAAAGTTCCATTTTTAGCTCTTCTCTCATCTTTCTGCTCATTCTCTCTCAAAGGTTAAATTTATCACCTGCATTCACTTACAAAGTTATCCTGGTTATCTTTGTTATCCTAGTTACCTCTGATTTTACCTGTTCCAAGGGCTTCCCTCATAGCTCAGTTGGTAAAGAATCTGCCTGCAATGCAGGAGACCCTAGTTTGATTCCTGGGTTGGGAAGATCCCCTGGAGAAGGGATAGACTACCCACTCCAGTGTTCTTGGGCTTCCCTTGTGGGTCAGCTGGTAAAGAATCCGCGGAGACCTGGGTTGGGACAATCCCCCGGAGAAGAGAAAGGCTACCCACTGCAGTATTCTGGCCTGGAGAATTCCATTTACTATACAGTCCATGGGGTTGCAAAGACAAGACTGAGAGACTTTCACTTTCACCTAGTTATCAAATCCTATAGACTTCTACCTAAAAATTTCTTGCATAAATTCCCTTCTTTCCATCCCCTTGCCTTCTACCTAAAGGTTATCATCACCATTCTAATCAACTGTCAACAGCATCATGATCAGCTTCCTAGTCTCTCTCTTTAGCTTATATACATTACCAGTATATAATGTCCTGGTTTTCCTCTACTCAATCAAAACCAAAAAACTTGTTTCTAGATTGCAGACAACAATCTACCAAGTTAAGTAAATGCTCTAGCTTTGAAGACCATCCACAATGGTTCCAATCCATCTCCCCAGTATTATCTCAAATACCTTTCCTCCGTGGTTCTTTGGGCTCCAAACTGTTTTCTTAAATGTATCTGTAATTTTCTATTTATAAATTGTTCCTAAAATGGCCCCTTCTATTACCAAAATTCCACCTATCTTTCAAGAACTATCTTGAATTGCCTCTTTTATGTAAACTTGATCATTCCAACTGAATTTCTTTTGAACAGTAGCATTTTCTGCTCTGAATAAAATTATTTTACATTTAACTTACCTATAGTAATATTGCATTGAGTAACATGTGAAAGCACCCTAACTGCTAAATAGTGGTGGTGGTGTTCAGTTGCCAAGTCGTGTCCAACTCTTCATGACCCTCATGGACTAATGCACATCAAGCTTCCCTGTCCCTCAACATTTCCTGGAGTTTGCCCAAGTTCATATCCATTGAAGAGGTGATGCAATCTAACTATCTCATCCTCTGTCACCCTTTTCTCCTTCTGTTTTCAATCTTTCCCATCATCAGGGTCTTTTCCAATCAGTCAGTGTTAGTTATGACAAAATTCTTACCCAAAAATAATTATTGGCATATGACAATGATACTGCCATTGTTCAAGATATTTCTGGAAATTCATCATGGTAAGCCATGTAGAGGAAGGAAAAATCAATTACTTTATATTTGCATTTTTAAACAATGAAAGGTATTATCTAAGTTATCACTTAATTCCCCTTAACAAATTCCAAATGACTTTTAAAATTCTTACTAGAAATCTACAGAGGACAAATAACTACCATTAAGATATATATTCAGATTATGAAAGAAATTATACTAAAGTCCACAAAGTATTTTAAGTGGTGACAGCATCCCAAGATAGAACTATTTTGAGATCAGCATTCACCGGAAAAGAACACATCTGCCCTTAACATCTATTTCACAAAGGACATAGCGTATGTAGGGACTAAGTTTGGGTTCTAGTGAAATCTGGGTTCAAATTAAACTCTATCACTTACTAGCTATAACCTTGGAGCAGATTACTCTAAGCCTCAGATTTCTCACCTGTAAGATCTACTTTCCTCATAAGTCTGTTCTGATAAAAGAGATAATGCTTCAATACAGTACAGGATCAGGAAAACCAAAAAAACAAGTAACATCCTGAGACACAGGGAGTTTAAAAACACTTACTCAAGACAAGGATTAAGTCTCATTATGAGTAGTTTATAAAGAACATAAAACTCCTTTTAGTTCTCCGGCAAACATTTTTGAAGCTGTGTATAAATTATTTACACAATTATTGTAATAATTATAATAAAAGCAAAAGCACTTATTTCTGATGTTTTCTCCTGGATTTGCTTGAATCAAGAGTTCAGTTCTCTAGCTCCTAAGTCTCACAGACATAGGCTTCTTTTTTAAGATTTCTTCCTGCTCTAGGAATTACTAATCTCATCTGTCTGCGTTATGGTTCATCTCTAAAACGGTTGTTGCTTTTTCCTTCAGGTCTTTTGCAGTCCTTTGTCTTTTTCCACCTTTTTTATCCTAGTACTGCTGCTGCTCCTAAGTCGCTTCAGTCGTGTCTGACTCTGTGCAACTCCACAGACCGCAGCCCACCAGGCTCCCCATCCCTGGGATTCTCTAGGCAAGAATACTGGAGTGGGTTGCCATTTCCTTCTCCAACGCATGAAAGTGAAAAGTGAAAGTGAAGTCACTCAGTCGTGTCTGACTCTTTGCGACCCCATGGACTGCAGCCTACCAGGCTCCTCTATCCATGGGATTTTCCAGGCAAGAGTACTGGAGTGGGGTGCCACTGCCTTCTCCATTCTAGTACTAATACTGCCTTAAACTCCAATTAGGACCTAAAACATGTAACTTTTTACATTTTAAACTTTTAATTTTTTGCTCTGATGCAGGGCATGTGGGATCTTAGTTCCCTAGCCAAGGATCAAACCCACGTCCTTTACATTGGGAGCAGAGTCTTAACCACTGGACTGCCAGGCCAGTCCCCACATAACCTTTTTTAAAAGGGTTAATTTGATATCATAGACTGTTTTAACTTCTGGTCAAGCATTCATTCCCTGATACTATTGCCTAGTAAACTTCAGTTAGCAGGAAGGAGCTCTAATGGCTCCTGTGTACAATCCATTCTCAGTATGTCCTCAACAGGCAACATGAAATAGGATATTTATGCTAAGAATTTGGACTTCTTTGGACACTTATTCTGACCTAAATACTTCTAAAAACAAACCAAAAACATTAAGGGCTTAACAGAACTGCATCTTGTCAGATTCTTACGGGGGTAAAAAAAAGAAACTACACACTGTCTTTTAGAAAAGGATTGTTTTTTTTTTTTTTTTTTAATTAGTAAAGAGAAGAAATAGGCTAAATTCTCCAATCCTATTTGATTTTACAAACTGACCTATAACATCATCCTTGGACTCTCCCTGTGTCCATTTCACTCACAACACACATTCTCATATATTCACCCATGTGAGGAAGGGATTTCCTGTTAATGCTATTCAGCCAAGACCAGAAGCAATCTGTCAACCTTGTGACTACCCACTGAAGGTTAAGAGATATACATTCCCTCTCCTCTATCCACCTCTTCCTTCTTTACTCTGTTTCAGGAAAATGGTATTGATCACTTTTGCTCCAAGATGAGGTCAGAAGTTTCCATTATCCAATCATCCATCCATCCATTCATTCATTTATATATACATAAATATCAATGACAAAATTTTCTTTTTCCATAGCAATTGCTAGAAGTCTGGAGGAAAGATCATCTGAAGACTCAAACTCTGATACCTATGAGTGTGTGAAAAATATCATACTGACTTTAAAAATAACTCTTTAATCATATTCACATAAGAGGAATAAAGGGCAGCACCAGGCTGACTAGGGAAGGGAGCAAGGAATTCTCACTCTGTCCAGATGTCAGCCTGGCACCGTTCTGAGATCACACACACAAGTGGGGCTGGGTGTGGAAGTAGAATAAGGGAGAGAACTGAAGAGACAAAGGTAAGAGGGGAGAGAAAGGGCTTGCAGTAGTCTCAGTCGGTGGACTCCAACACAGATTCACTCAGCGCAAGGTCCCAGTAGTGCTCAGCCCCATGCTTTTTGAAATGCTCCCGAGCCATGTTCTCTGTAGGGCACTGTTTGAACTTCATCTCTCCAAAGCTCCGGTCTTTGGCTGTACCCTGGGAAAGAGACAAAACGTGTAATAGAAACACTGCAATTTCTAATTTAAATCAGATATAATAGTCCTTTATACAACCTGGTAATACTCTATAGCAATTTGTCTAGCTGAAAGTGATTTTATGGTAAAAACAATTCTAACCTCTACCCCCCTGGGTATCTGCTGAGTTCTTATGACTTTCTATGGGTTTGTTTTTTCAATTGAATGCAGGATTTCTGTGCTCTGGCACCTGGATGGAAGAGTACGTCAGGAAAGACTATGGGAGATGGGATGAACTTGTTTCCTACCAGGCCTCTAGGACCTTTGAGGAGAAAGGAGTTAGAGGCTAAAAGGACTCTTTTCACAAGACTTAATGAGATCTTCATACGAGCAGGAGGATTTGGGGCCCAATGACAAAGAACAATACAGGGGTGAGGGGGAGAGAGGAATGGGCATGAGGGGGTCTACTTGCAGACAACTGCAACAGAAAGATACAGTGCTTGGTGGAATCATGTTCTCACCAAAGGCTGCAATGTCAGTCACAAATGCAACCTCAAGAGGCTTTTCAGGGACCAGATTCCAAAAAGGAGGCAAGAGCAGAACTTGGCTTGTTTCTGAATCTGAGAGACAATTCCTGAGGACTCTCAGAGGTAAATGAAGAGAATTTTAAAGAGATGATGGGGTTGGAATATTAAATATGCAAGTGGGGACTTAGGAGACACAGAAACAGTTATAATGGTTATTATCACCTAATTAGTATGCATAAATTGGAGGAATCTGGGATAAGACAGGACACATGAAAAACAATCAGTAGCAATTACCTATAGAGTGGTCTTAAGGAATCAGGGAGCTGGAAGGGACTATCCCAGTCAGGCTCTGTGTGGTTAGAATGTATTCTAATGAGCATTCACTACTTTTGAATTAAAATACTACTTTTTTTGGCCACACTTTGGGTCATGCAGGATCTTAGTTCCCTAACCAGGGACTGAACCCATGACCCCTGCAGAAGTGTGGAGTCTTAATCACTGGACCACCAGGGAATTCCAAAAGTACTACTTTTATAATAAAGAATTGGTTCCTAAACATGAGCACATTTTAAAACTAGAAGATACTATGTATTCAACCTAAAAGAATAAAATGAAAAAATTAAATCAACACAAAGGTAGAAAATACTTACAATGTATAGAATGTATTTTGAAGTGGTAATATAAAGGATTACTGCAGTATATCAAGTTAAGAATACAGTTACTGAGGAAAGAAACTTTTAATGCTTTCTGGTGAAACAGGATAATATTTTATGCTCCACAAAGGGTGAATGAGCCCTTAGTTCACAACTTGGCCTGAATAAGCATATTCACTCATTTATTCATTATTCAGAACTAATAGTGGTTCACCAAGAAAATTTTAGGGATGAAAGAATTGTACAACCATAAAAATGTTCCATTTAAACAGTGATTTAGTCACATTTTATGAAGCATCATTACATAATAATTAGGTTTTCCACCCAAAAAAAACAATAGCGAGGGAAAATAATATTCACATTTTATAGACAAAGCAACAGTATTTCATATTAAGTGTTACTTCATTGCCCAGTTGCACAGCTAGTAAGTGGTACTGCCAACTTAGTCAACTTTATATTCTTTTTTTTGGCTATGCCATGCATGATCTTAGTTACCCAGCCAGGGATCAAACCCATACCTCCTGCATTGCGAGTGTAGCATCTTAACACTGGACCACCAGGGAAGTCCGCAACTTTATACTCTTAAGTCTAGTACTTCTCTCACTATATCCAAAGAAAAATCCTACAATTCATTTCCCTCTTTCCAAGTGTCTTATCCATGACTGTGAAATAAATAAACAGAGAATTTGTATTCTTGCCACCAGTTTTCCGTAGTTTTCCCCAGATGGTATAAACTATACACCCATCAGTTTAACTAAAATATAACCAGGAAGGACTTGCTGCCAAATACTTAACAATGAATTCCAAAAAAAAACATAAATTACTTAAGGGATTAGTTATTATTTATAAAGTTAGGAATTAGCTAAAGTTTTGCCTCACTGTTTAACAGAGGATCACCTACCTCCCAGACTAGTACACATTTGTTGGTTTTCTTCACAGCTTCCTCATCAGATTCCTCATCATCTGGAAAAGACAATATAGCTAAATCTTGCTCTAGACTTATACTAGACATCAAGATTTAGGTTCCAAACAAACAGTATTCAAGTCTACCCAAATTCTTTTAAATATTACCACTTTTTCTCATGTATTGGGATCAAATATTTTCTGTTACTCTTTATTTCCCCCCAATTAGACTGATATCTCCTATCTGGCAGGAATATTAATTAATTCAACAAACATGGACTGAGTAACAACTCTGTGTCAAGAGCTGTGCCAGGTACTGGGAATAAGGAGATAAAAGAACAATAAAACCTTGTCCTAAGCACTTCAGATGCCAACACAATAGAGTACATTCTCAAGGAGTTTTTAGTCTAATGAAAAAGGGCAGATACATGGAATGAAAATATCTTAGAACACTTGCAAAACAAAATACAGGTCAATTATCGTAAAAAGTGTACTTTATAAGAATAAAATGAGGAAGAACAAAAAGTATAAGAAGGCCAAAGTTATGAAAAATAAGGTTTTCTGCACATGGTAAATGCTAACCCAGGTCTTCAAAGAAGGGAAAAATAAATTTTGATGGAAGAATGATGGCCAGGAGGATTGTCAAACAAATATCTACAAGATAACTTGGGCAAAAGAAAAGTATATTTTCCTGAATGAAGCAGAACTTTTTTTGGTCTAAAAAATTTTTTTTGCCTTCAATCCTTTAAAAAGCTTTTTATCAAAAAACTATACAATATAGACAATGCACATATGAGCGTGCAGCTTGCTGAAAATTCACAAACTAAATGTACTCATGTAGCCAGTATCCAGATTCTGGGCTAACAGAGAAACCAGCAAGTAGAAAGGCCTTACAGGATAGGCAGGAGAATAGCTAATATTCATACAGTAAATACTTTATGAATGTCTAGCACACTTAAAGTCCAAAAGGGTTTTTCTAAAATTCTTGAACATTATCTAGTATCTGCAAGAGTGTTAGAGAGAAGGAATAGGTGAATGGACCGAGTACCATCCCACCCACCTCCCACTTAATCCCCTCTAACCCCCATTCACCATCTCCCTTTGTGTTAGATGTCTGTTCATCCCACTTTATCCGATGCAGCATGAGACGCTTAAATTTCTTCTGGGCCTTGGGGCCTAGAAACAGAGAAGAATTTTGCCAGAGTTGTGGAAGACAATGGGGTAGAAGGAACCTCTGAGCTCACTCAACGCTCAGACATTAATATGGTAGCTGAAGCAATCCCAGGAACCACCTTAGGTTCTTCTACTTCAATAAATAAAGAAACAGAGGCCCAAGATATTCGACACAGGCGTGACTCTAAGGTGCCATCTTTTCCTCCTTTCTCCCCACCAGGCTCGTCACTCCAAGGCCTAGTTGCCTCACATGTTTCAGACTCACCCCCTTCCACTACTACCACGTTGACATCCTTGTGCAGTACCACCACCCCTGTCAGGTACAGCTGCCCCGCATTGGCCTCAATCTTGAACTTCTTGGCTGGGTTGCTCAAATTTCGAACTCTGGAGAAGGGAAAGTTTAGTTATGGGCTTCATTTTAGCATCAGCAGCTGACTGAATGGAATGGCAAATAAAGATGGGTCCAAAATAGTTTTCTTTCTAAAAACAAAGGCATTTGGAGGAGGCAAATATACTAATGCTTGAAAGGTAGAATTGATGAATCTAGAAGTATTTCTACCGGCTTAAACTTCTTCAAAGTCTAGCACAGTACACTTTACAAAGTAGCAGGTAGTCAAAATCTACTCTAAGAACGAAGGAGAGCTATTACCCATCATCCACAAATATTTATATGCTTGCTTATTCTTGACAATATAAAGATCAACAAATTCTTTGCCCCCTAGATGCTTATAATATAAAGTAGTCACAATGCTATGCATGCAAATTTCTATAATACATGAAAAACTGTTAGAGACAATTACCCGTAGTGAGTGGTCCTGAGGATCAGAGAATAGGAAGGGGACTTTTTCAGTAAGTGTCCTTCTCTATTGTTAGAATCTTTTTTATCTTAGTGAGCATTCACTACTTTTATAACAATGTACCATGTCTATAATAAAGAACTAGTTACTAAACATGAGCACATCTAAATAAAAGACATATATATACTTGACATAAAAGAGTAAAATGAAAACATTAAATCAACACAAACGGTAGAAAATAATTACAACACATAAAGTCCACTTTGGAGTGGAAATAAAAGGATTACTGCAATATACTAGGATAAGGATATAGTTAACTGAGAAAAAAAAAACTTTTAATGTTTCCTAGAAAAAGAGTATTTTATGCTTCATAAAGAATGAATGAGCCTTAGTTCATATCTTGACCTGAACAAGCATATTTACATTCTTTCTTCACAACTAACATTAGTTCACTAAGACCTCAGAGATAGAAGAGTAAGTTTTTAACGCTCATCACTGTAAAAGATCTACTAGCTCTTGATGTATACCAGGATCATTAAAGAGAGTAGAGTTGATGTTAGGTACGCTTTATACCAGTGATTCTGTCTTGAGCACTTGGAAAATGTTTTGGTATTTCTAAGGGAGAGGCTGGCCCAGTCTGGACACCTACCTATATACAGATATGTGTACCCCCTGTGAAATGTCTTCTTTAAGCTTTTTAATTTTCTTGACCTTTCTCTGTTCTGCTGTAAGTTTTCGGGCAGCATTGGCCTCTTCATGCGCTCTGTCGTGACAGGAAGGACATCCACAAGTGAGAAAGGCATTGAAGATCAGAAGCAGGGCTGAGGGAAAGAGAGAGCAACGGAGAACTCTCCCCTCCCTCCAAATATGGATCCCCCAGAAGAGTTCGGGAAAGGTACTTGCCCTGGGTTTCCACCCAATCCCATGGCACTTACTTCTGTCTTTTTGCCATCTGAGCTCTGACATGGGCTTCTACCTTCGTGGGGTCTTGAACAGCTTCTGTTCCTAATACTCGCATCAGATTTGAAATTCTCACTGCAGTGAAGAATTGAGAGAGATGAATCTCCTAAGTCATCACTCCAGCTAGGGTAATCTGGCAATCTCTTCCTACCAATTCATATTGTTCACCTATTTCAAATCTGCTCAAAACTCACTTCCTCTAAATACTTCTACCTTGAAAGCCCAATTAATTCAGCATTTGCGGGAGGTCAATTAATCTCAATAATTGGTATACATTTATTCACACTGCTTGAAAATTCGTGAAAGAAAACAAACTTAATTTTGTTGGCATTTTTCACTTTCACTGCAGCATTTAGTGAAAGACCCTATACATAACAGTGCTCACTCAAAATACTACTGATACTGGAAACTATAGCAGTGAGGTTTTTTAAACTGCATTTTCATTTTTTAAACATTTAAGAATTATGTATACAACAACTCTGTGCAAATACTCCAACTACTATCTCCATAAACTTCAAGACTATTATCCTTCCAGGAAGGTAAGAATGTTATATGGTCAATATTACTAAAGAAAAAGGCTTAAATGACCTGTACAATGACTCTGTTGACCTGATTTAATAAAGACAGACAGTAGAAAATTTGGGAAAGGACAAACCAATGAATGATTCTGAGAAACAAAAAGCATTCAAATATAGAGAGACACTAAAGACCCTCTGGAACGACAGGAAGAAAAACGTGCCACCCTTTCTCTCCTGCCTCTAAGATCTGTACCTTTGGGCTCTGGAGGAGGCATCAGGCCCAGCCTGACTTTCTCTTGTAGCTCCTTCTGTGCCTCCCTCCTTGTTTGCCTTCGAAGTTTCTTCTGTTCCTTCTTGGTCAGATATACTCCCAGAGTAACTGGTGTGTCATTGTCAACTGTCAGACAGAGAAATGAATATAGCAAAGCAAGAAGCATATTACAGGGATATAGGTGACTATCAATAACATTAAAAGAACTTTACAGCAACACAGATGGACCTAAAGATTGTCAGACTGAGTGAACTAAGTCAGACAGATAAAGACAATATATAATGCTTTTATGTGGAACCTAAAAAAAAAAGTACAAATGAACTTATCTTTTAATAAAACAGAAATAGTTACAGCTACTGAAAACAAATTTAAGGCTACCAGGGGCTATGGGGAGAGGGATAAAATTAGAGGACTGGGACTGACATATACCCATTACTGTATATAAAGTAACTAATAAGGATCTACTACATAGCACAGGGAACTCTACTCAATACTCTATAATGGCCTATATGAGAAAAGAATCTAAAAAAGAGTGGGTTTATATATAAATGATATACTGTGCTGTACACCTGAAACTATACAACATTGTAAATCAACTATGTCCCAATAAAAGCTTTTTTTTAAGAAGGACCTTTAGCTTGTTTTTAGTTATTTTTAGGTCATCATAGTAGTATTAAAGTTGTTTTTATTAAGTGTTCTTGGAACTTCCCTGGTAGTACAGTGGCTAGGACTCTGTGCTCCCAATTCAGGGGGCCTGGATTCAATCCTTGGTCAGGAAAACTAGATCTCGCATGGTTCAACTAAGAGTTTGCATGTCGCAACTAAGACCTGGTGCAGCCAAACAAATAAATAAACACTAAAAAAAATTTAAAAAAAGGAGTAAAAAGTATTCTTATCTTTCATGAGTCATGTTCTAACTTGTTTTTCTTAAACAACTGAACCCTTTAATAAACTGAAATGTGGTGGATACTGAAAAAATGATTAGAGCTGCTCTGACTGCTCTGTGTGAGGATTTGGGGTAGGCAGAGGGTATCCAGAACCCCATCTGGATCCTACCTACTAAACCTCAAGGTGTCTATGGAATCCAACTTGAAAACCACTGGCCAAGATGATGAAACTTCTAATTTAAGAGTTACAGGGATTGGGGAAAATCCTCTGGGCTCCCAAGTCAATTTATTACAACAAACAAAACCCCCTACATTCTTCTAATGATTCACACTGAAGACAACTAAATAGATTCTGATTAAGTACATTTCAGTAGTTATTACCTTTTTATTATCTCAAAGTCTCAATCTATTTTTCTGAATTTATTACAGATCCTGATAAGCAAGTTTACTGAGTAAAAACTAACCTTCTCTGTTCATCTCAAATATGATCAAAGTGTTAGCATCTTCTGTGATCACTTGAAAAAGGAATGTCAGTTAGTGTTATCTGTACATATGAGAAAATTCTGTATTGTAAGTGGAGTTGGGAGTCAACACTATTGCAAAAGCCCAATTTGAAATACAGATATACATCAGTGAGGCCATCTCTAGTTTAGACCTCAATGCTCTGTAATAGCTTCACTGTCCAATACTGTAGCCACTAGCCACATGTACTATTTAAATTAAAATTGAAAAAAAATTTAAAAAATCAGTCCCTCAGCTATATTAGTGCAACTCAGTTTTCAAGTTCTCAGTAGTCATGTGTGAATAGCAGCTATAGTACAGACAGCCCAGACAGAGATTATATCCATTATCACATAAATTCCTATGGGCTAATACTTCTCTAGAGCTTTGACTGAGTAACCTCTACATTACCTGGAGGGTTGAGCTGGGCTGGATGTTCAACAAGATTTGTGATTCCAAAATAATCTTCTCTTTTGGGATTTTCCTCTGTACTAAAATTGGAGGAAGAAGGGAAAACAGGATATGTGGGTAGAGACGATTCCAAGAGAGAGGCAATCTCAGAAACACAATGAAAAAATCCACTCGCCATAGTGTATTCTAGTACTTATTAAAAGTATTTGCATATCTATATATGTAATTAGATTACATATAATTTTCAAGATAAGAAAATGGTCCCACTAAGGTTGGATGCACTCTCTACACCAGTCATTCTCAACCTTTTTTTTTTCTACCCTAACACACTTAACAGATACCATATTCTGTCATTAGTAACAATAATTCTCTGGGACAGTGGTTGACAAAGGAGGCATAAGGAAAGGCTGAAGCACAGTCTCCTTAAGTCATGTATCAGAATAATGGAGCAGACATGATTAAAGCTCTCTGAATTTTTCTTATATACTTTATCTATCATTCTCTCCCTCATCCACTAAGAATCCTTTCTCTATTCTAAGACTGGATCTTTAAAAAATTTAAACACCTGTTATAAGTAGCAAAAGAAGGTAATTAAGAAAACAAATACGCTAAAAACACTAACAATATATAACAAAGCAAGCAGAAAATATTTGTGTCCAATCCTCCTACACCGATTGACCCAAAAAACTAAAAACAACCCATAGAACATATTCTTTATGGAGCTTGTATATAGTTATTTATTTGCCTTAGATTTAAAATTTTTACTTAATGCATGAGTACCATCTTTCCCATTAAAACTCCAGCCTTATTAAAAGGTATTAACCAACAAACTCACAGGTCAAAGCCATTGGGGATGATGTAAGAGTCCCACCACTCAATTTCAGGGATGTCGCCTTCCTTCAACTCCTTCTTAGGAGCAATGAGGGCCAGTCTAGTTGAAGTATGAATGCCTGTTTTTCGAGCAGCCTGTGAGATCTCTGCCTGCAGCTTCTCTAGTTGAGCCTAAAGACAAGGTAAGACAAGAAGATAAACTGGAATCAAAGAAAACAGGGAAGTAATAGAATCCCAAATCTTAAAACACTCCCTTGTTGAACTCTTTACATCTAACACAACAAATTCAGATCTTCTGAAAGCTAAGAAAAAAGAGCTGTTCTGCTTTACTTTATTCATTACTTGGTTGATTTCCATATATTTGGCTCTCATCATCACCCCTCTATCCCAGTGTGTGCCTGCAGCAAATATGCAGAAATGGAATTTTATGGAAAACTTCTAAGAGGATGAAAACAAGAAGGTAAAAGTCACTGAATATATGGTCAATTAAACTATCCAGGAATGTGGATTGTCTGCAGCAAATTTTAACAGCAGGCTGGTTTTCCTCAGATGTCCTGAGGTTTCTGAACAGTTTCTCTCCAGTGATCGTTGTATGTAGAGAATTTTCAAATTCAATTTCCTTTCTACCTAAGTAACTGAGAAAACAAATCACTAAAAATCAAGTATTCCAGGAATAAATACAGTATTTTAAAAATTACTCATTGCTTTACTACTTATTTATCTAATTGCCAAAAACATAGAGAATTAAGTTGACAGTATTTCAGGATTATATTCAGTTTCCTTTGTCACCTTCCTAACTCCTTCAAATTTCTAGATTTTACTCTAAGCCAGATACCTTTGTCCGTAATCGTTGGGCAATCTTTTCAAATTTGCCCTTGTCATGGAATTTAAAAGTGCGTCTCTGGCGCTGGGAAGGGGCAATAGAGACTCGTGGATCAAAAAAGGTATTAGATTCCATGTCTTCTGATGGCTTTTCTTTTAGCTGTTGCTTGAATTGTTCCCTCTTCACAGCCCGAATATTGGCCTTCAGAGTAGGCATTCTGTGTGTCAGCTCAATTTCCTTGCCTGTTGCATCTACAGTTCGACCTTGTTCATCAAGAATCAGTGGTGTAGGTTTAGTTTGATCTTTTAACTCCACCTTGCTGAAAAAAAGCCCAAAAGAGGAATAAATCCCATATAAAACAATAAGGCAGGCAAACAGACAAAAATTACAAACAAATCAAAACCCACCAGAGATGATTAGGTTACAGAATTCTAAGGAATATAAACCCATCGATGAATAATAACATCTTGACTGAATATATGAAGCTGGACAGTTGAGTATGGAGTATAATCAGATGAAATGAACTTACAAATTATAATGGCATGAAGTTAGAATTCTATCATTCTTTACTCCTGAATTCTTGAGTCAGGGAATGGCAAACCAATTGAGGTGCTAAAAATAAAGCCTATCACCTTTACCTAGATGCAGAGAATGCTCAGATCTGGTCTCACTCAATGTGATTTAATACAAATAGCTCTTGAGTTAGGAACCAGGAGACCTGATCCTATTCCTAGCTCCAGTACTGGAAGAATAATCTTAATTTTAGTTCTACCATTTGTAAAAAGATAATTAAACTCTGCAACATGGAAACCAAGATAATAAACTCAATTGGTATATACTGAACATACGTAAGAAATATGAAACTAAGAAATGATTTAAGTTCCTTGGAAGAAAAGGATCGGTAACACTCAAAGGTATTTATTGCTTCTCAAGCTTCAGAAAAAACAAGTTCCATGAAATAGATACTCACGGGGGAGCAATGCCCATAGCATGGAGATTGGCCAGGCCCACCATGTTGGCATTGCCAATGAGCCCTGGCTTCAGTGCCAGCTGGGCTTGGATTCGGGCTTGTAGTTCAGCTGCTTTCCTTGCCTTCTCAATGGCATCATTCATGAAAGTGGCGGCCTGGGAAGGCTGAATAGTGTTGCCAATTGGAAGTCGCTCTGGTTGGGAGGATGAAGGAGTCTTTGGCTGTGAGACAAAGAAAAAGAAATCAGAATCACAAAAAAATTAACACAGGCAAACAGATCTCTCTCTTTTACACACACACACACACACACACACACACGGAGTGGTGGACTGTGGTAAACTGAGAGTGGAACATGTAGTCATTTTCTGGACTCTCATTTGAGTGGGTGGCAAGAAATTTTGTGTTTAACAGTCTTCTTTTCAGAGAAACCTGAAAAAAGATTACAATACCTGAGGTGTAGGGGGGCTAATGAAGCTCAGTTGCTTTTTCCTTTCCTCAATTTGCCGTGTTGCTGCCTCCATCATCTGTTTGATCTGCTCTCAGTGGGGTAAAAAGTTGAAAAACAGTTAACACCTCTTTTTTATTTCTCCCATACAGGTTCCTAAACTCAAAGGGCTTTTAGATCTAGAGAAACTAGTATTTTCTGAATGATCCCATCATATTCTGCCTGTACCATAGGCTAGCAAATTTAGTAAAGATAAGCTTACATAGTTGATCACTGCAATTTTTCAACCTATCTTCCCAAGGCAGGACTGGCATGTTAAGTAGTAACACAGCTTGATGAGTAAGACTCTGGAGTCAGGGAAACCTGAGTTTGAATCTTAACTGCCATTTAATGCCTGTGTGACCTTGAACATGGTATTTAATTCTTAAATCTCCAAGTGTCTAAAAGGAGTAAAAATAGTACCTATCTTACAGGGCAACTGTGAACATTTAAATAATGCATGCAAAACTAATAGAATCCATAACATTATTATATATATAAGAAAACCAAAACACTACTGGTCCCTGAGTTTCTAGTTTGGGCAACCAGAGTCCACAGTGTAGACTTGCTTCCTAGTCTCCATCAATCCCTTCCTCTGTCCTAAGGAAATTCAGAAAAATAAGCTTTGAGAACATGATCCAGTGACTCTTCTTGAATTTTCCAAAAGAATCTGCTGTCAAGGTGCTTCAAGGCTATTTTTAAAATTTTATTTTTAACAATTTCTTATAGTGACATATTTACATAGTTTAAAATGCAAAAAGTACAAAAAGTATACTCTATTTCTATTAAAAAAAATACCAAGTCAATCTGAAATTATTTAAGTGGACTAGGCTTTCTGCATTATATTATTTGGAAATTCTTCTCTGCCATCATGTTGTTCTAATTATTTCAATAATTTTCTTTATGACACAGTGTGGTAGATATCTGAGCAAATGACATATGTAACACACCTTCCTTGCCACATAACAGGTGCTCAAAATGCTATTTCAATAGCCTTCAACTGGGCTGCTGTTGCTGTCATTCAGTCACTAAGTCATGTCTGACTCTGCGATCCCATGGACTATAGCCCGCCAGGATCCCCTGTCCATGAGATTATTCTGGCATGAATACTGGAGTGGGTTGCCATTTCCTTCTCCATTCAACTGGACTCTCTCCTGGTTAAACCAAGAAATGATGAAACATAAAGCAGAAAAGAAAATTTTCCCAATGCTAACATTTAGTTTAAATTAAGGACACAATAAATCCATCTCTTTTTTCTTCAACTCTCAAAACCACTGCTTCCAGTTCTTAACTACTAACCTGGAGCTTAGTCAGCATGCCAGGACTCTCTGAGGGAGGCCCAGGGATCACTTCTGGCTCCTCTTCTACCTCCTCAAATCGGGGAATCCGTCGCTTCTTTACTCCTGATGATTCCTTGGAGATCTCAGAGTCATCACCAAACACTTCCTAAGGGAACCCAAGGTGAAAGAAGAGTTGTATTCCTGCCCATGGGAGAAGGCAAGAACAATTCTAGTCCTTATCAGTATTCTGTGGCTTTTCCCAGAGTCTTCTATACCCTCCACCAAATGGACCATCTCACCCATCTCAACTTCATTATTTTCCTACTCCAGTCAAACAAATTTCATCCCCTTATTCTTATAAATGTTCCCATCCCAAGGTCTTTGCAAATCTTACCGCCCACATTTGTAATTATCTCCCTCAACTTTTCCCTCAATCCAAACCCTGCCTAAAACTCACCTCCTCCAGGAAGTTTTCCTCATTAATAATCCCATCCCACTCTGATCAAACTGTTGTTTCACATCCTTTTAGCACTTAAGAACTTGGTTCATACTAGGTAAAATTACATTGTTGATATTTGCTTGCCAAGTGTTAAGTCTTTCAATGTCACTATGTACTTTCTCCCAACTAGCGTCTAAGCTCTTCCAGGATAGGGGTTTTCTCTCTTCTTCAATATTCCCCAATAACACTCTGTTCTCATCTAATAATGGGAACTCAAATATGTTGACTAATTTGCAGGATGAACTTAACAGGACCAAGAGTGGCCAACTGGAAGGGACAATGGGAAAAAGCAAATGTACACACCGGTGGTAGGCTTTGGGTGACATCCCCTCTTCACTAGGAGGGCTCGTGTTTTGCAAGGACATATCCTCGGCCAGGGGCGAGCGCTTCCTGGAACTCCTACAGTTCAAGAAAAAGGACTCTCCCATAATATATTGTGTGGGATGGGGACTGAATGGACCAAAATGGGACCCAACTCCCAAGGCTACCTAGATTTCCTTCAAGAAACCATTTTTATTAATCCCACCCAATGTAGTCACTTTATCTGTAGCAGGCCCTCAGCACTTATACAGTAGCATGTCCTACCAAAAACATAATCTTCACTCTACAGATCTGTGAATTTCTCCTTAAGTGTAACAAAATTCAACTAAGTCTGAAACTTTATAGTCAACCTTAAAATTTCCATGAAAACTGCTACTTGGATTTTATAATTTTGTGACTGTATTTTGTTCAGCCCTCCCATCCCTAAACCCTTGAACTGCAAATTCCTTTAAGGCAAGGACTATCTTTCATTCCTCTGATCACCCGGTAGAACCCTAAACACAGCACACAAATCTCTATTTCTTTTGGTTCCACAGCCTGGTCAGGGACCAAACAGACACAGCTTATTCACTCTTGTGCCTCAGGAAAAGCAAAAGGATAGCCAAGGAATCAAAAGCACTTTAGAAGGTTTGATGGAAGCCACAGAAAAGATTTTAAGAAACAGACAAAGAAAAGAGATAGATCAGCTACTTGGCACTGTTAATACTGAAAGAGACCATGACCAATCAGCAGCTACCAGATAAAAAGTGAAGAAAGTAAGGAAGTAATGATGGTCCCTTTAAGTATTCCATTCATGGGGCCAGATGACCGGCAATATGCTATACAGCAAAGAGTAGGCTCTCAGGACATATGGTAAAAAGTGAGTTCTTAGGTATCACATCTACAAGTCATTGCAGAGAAATATCTGAAAAGCAGGAACAATGAAGTCTGTAGCTCAGGGAGCAGTGAAGTCACATTCTGAAGCAATCTATTAGGCCTCAAGTAAATCAAAGCATAAAATCTTAAAGTAATCAATTTATTTATTTTTTTTTAAAAGGAGATTTAGGGAAACATAAGAACCAAAACTCCTAACTGTATATGAAAAAGGACAAAGTAACTGTTTTCTTGGAACATTTTAACCCATGAACTTAGGCAGTTCATCACCGTAAGATGGTGATAATACAAGGTCATCCCTTCTATATCTAAGTACCTCTCTTAAATATCAGGTATTCTAATAATGGATATTAAAGTGTGAGCCAGGTAAGCTCAGCAACTTTGTTACCATTCAAAACACTCATCAGATAGTTAACTGTAACCTACCTTTAGCTCTCGTTTCCTGCTCCGGTCGCTGCTGGACTTGGAATGCCTAGAGCTTCGGCCTTCTTCCACAGCTTCAAACAGTTTGTCCACAAATCGGAGAGTAGAATCATCAAGAAAAGGTTTCAGGTGGTCTGACAAGAATAAAAGAGATGGCAAGGTTGAAAAGGTATTTTGTCCAGATACCAACACTGGTATTTTATGCCTAGAAGGGAGGGAAATGCTTTCTTAAGTTTTTTGTAGGATTCTCATAAATTCTCTTACACTGAATGATTTTGCCCCACGAGATAAAGATACAGTTTTAATTTTTTTGGAGTAGGAAGTAGCAGAGCCAGAGCAACCTGTTTAGGTTGAGCATCAAAGTTTAGGATGAATAACCACTATAACTTTTCCTAAACCGCAAGCTGGAGGAGACTACCATTAACAAAATCTACCTCCTTCTGCTTTTTAAATGTATTTTATAGAGACGTCTATATGTTTAGATGTTGACTTGAATATACCCATCTGACCTTAGCATATTTCCTAAGTAAATATAATTTAGGTAACTCAGTGCAGCGGTCAAATGAAATCAGTCTGAGATTCAAAATATGTCACAAATAGTATTAAAAAAAAAGAAAAAGAAAAATTAATTTAGGCTATTTCCATTATAATGGAGAGTGAAAAAGCCACTTTAAAACTAAATATTAAAAAACTAAGAGGATGGCATCCAGCCGCATCATTTCACAACAAATAGAAGGGGAAAAGGTGGAAGCAGTGACAGATTTACTCTTCTTGGGCTCTAAAATCACTGTAGATGGTGACTGCAGCCATGAAATTAAAAGACATTTGCTTCCTGGCAGGAAAGCTATGGCAAATCTAGACAGTGTGTTAAAAAACAAAGACATCACTTTGCTGACAAAGGTCCATATAGTCAAGGCTATGGTTTTTCCAGTAGTCATGTACAGTTGTTGAGAGCTGGACCATAAAGAAGGCAGAGAGTTGAAGAACTGATGGTTTCGAACCCTGGTGCTGGAGAAGATTCTTGAAAGTCCCTTGGCCAGCAAGGAGATCAAACTAGTCAATCTTAAAGGAAATCAATCCTGAGTATTTTATTTAGGAGTCATGCTAAAGCTGAAGCTCCAATACCCTGGCCACCTGATGCGAACAGCCAACTCACGGGAAAAGACCCTGATGCTGAGAAAGATTGAAGGCAGAAGGAGAAGATGCCAAAAGAGGATGAGATGGTTGGATGGCATCACCAATACAATGGACATCAACTTGGGTAAACTCCAGGAGATGGTGAGGGACAAGAAAGGCTGGTGTGCTATAGTCCATGGCGTTATGAAGAGTCGGACACAACTTGGCGACTGAACAACAACAATTATAACGCAAGAGAAAACGTGGCCTGATCTTTTTTCAGATGCTCCTAATATAGAGAATTTTGGGGAAGTTCAAAGTAGCATTTGCAGTCATCTAACATGTTAAGCCAAAAGATTCAGAAAGATCACACATACCAGCTGCTTTCTTCTTGTCCATGCCCTTCCCCACACAGTTCAGTGCTGCTGTGACCACTGTGGGCTCTGAGAAACCCAGCACCCTCTTCACTGTCTTCTCTATCCATGGTTTCAGTTCATCCAGCTCCCTCTTAGATAGCGCCATTCTTTGGGAAAAGGGGGCTAGCTCAAAACAGGATTCAATACTGCACCTAAAAAGAAATCAGTAAAGTTAGAGGACAGGAAAAGACGAAAAAGATCCCAGGCAATGATTAGAATATCAGGAATGCTTTCCCCACTGCTATTCTCAATACTGGGCAAGTTCCTCTAACTTCATTTCAAGCCAAATACTCTCAACTTATACTTCAAAACAGAAGAACTACATTCTGTTTTTTAACCCTAACTCAGTAATATCATCAGCTAATCAATGAAATCTGTGGAATAAACAAACAACCCTTGGGAAGAACCTAGTCTGAGAAATGAGTTCTAGCTTCTTTTCTGATTATCATATTCAACAAGGACTTTCAAACATGTAACATGAAAACAAGACTAAAAAAGCCCACTCACAGGCCAACTTTTCTATTCTTCCCACTTCCAGGCAGGCTTTCCTTAACCCAGGGCTTCTTTTAAGAGACACAAATAAAGAGATGGCTTATCTGGGTTACACCTTACATTAAAGCTCTTAATCCTCAAGACTGTTCTGTCACATTTCTCTGTATTCATTGTCATTCCAGTGGGAATTCTGTACCCAGATCCTTTTCTCTTTTGTTCTACAGGGTCTCCGTCATTGGTAATCCCTCAGTTCAGAGAAGGTTACCCTCATCCACTGTGGTGACTTGAATGGGAAGGAAGTCCAAAAGGGAGGGAATATATGTATATGTATGGCTAATTCATTCTGCTGTACAGTAGAAACTAACACAACATTGTAAAGCAATTATACTCCAATAAAAATTAATTTAAAAAAAGATTACCCTCATTTTGGATGTACTCTTTTCACCTTTATTCGTCTACTTTTTAGCTTAATAGAGAAACCATTATACAAGACTCTACAACAATCTCTTATTTAATGCAAATTGGTACAATTCTTAAACTTTATTCATGTTTACAGTCTTATCTCCTACTGAAATCTTAAAACTCTACATGAGCAAAAGAAAATTTTATTTCTGTAATTTTCTCCATATTGTCTAGAAGACAATAAATTAGACTGACCTCAATTCCAAGTTAACCTCCTCCCAGAAGTGCCACACATCAGGGTTCGATCTGGGTGTCAATTTTTCAAGATGTTTTAAGACATCTTTTCCCTAAAAGGTACAGCTTGATTAACTTCTAATTGTTGGCAAGTTTATCCTCCAGAAGACCTATTGCTAAATAGTGTATGTAATTTTGGTATAACCATGTGAAAGTAATAGCTTAAAGTCATGAAACTAGGGGTGTAGCATTTTG
The DNA here is from genome assembly GCA_006410615.1 of Neotragus moschatus. Lineage (NCBI taxonomy): Eukaryota > Metazoa > Chordata > Mammalia > Artiodactyla > Bovidae > Neotragus > Neotragus moschatus. The sequence goes on along the minus strand of SJYA01000573.1, from coordinate 407,971 downwards.
TGCCTCAGTGACATGTAATATGAATAAATGTGCTGTGGCTTTATTTACCCATCAGGAGATAGCAGGATAGCCTATCAATCTCAACATGTTAACTGTGCATTGCTCAAAAGAAGCATATTCAGACACCATAGAGTGAAAAGCTCACACGCACCTCTAGCATTTACCAGCCTTCTGACAAGTAATTCCTCTGAGCCTCAGTTCACTCATCCTACAAAACGAGGACAACTGTCATTCTTATAAGGCACTTAATTCATTCAATAAATATTTACTGCAAACCTAGTAAGTTTCAGGCAGCCTACTGAGTGCTGAGGATACAGGAATTCTTGCCTTAACAGAACTTATATTCCACTGGAACTAAATCATAGGCTAGAAAGGGTAAACAATTTGAAAATCCACAGTTACAAATGGGGCATCACTCTATTAGATGAGAGGTGTGCCCAAGCACTATACTAACAAATGTATACAACTTCAACCCATTTCTCCATAAGATAACGTGCAAACTACACAGCCAACAGGCAAAATAAAAGTTCCAAACAGCAATGAGCTTTGTCACTAATCAACTGTTCAACAGTAACTGCGTGGGATAGGGGTGGGGTGTGGTTCTGGTGTGGAAGGAGAGGAAGGCAGAATGATCTCTGAATGAGCAGGGAACAAAATTTAATCTTCTGAAGGANAGGGATTTGATTTAGATCATACCTGAATGGTCTAGTAGTTTTCCCTACTTTCTTCAATTTTAGTCTGAATTTTGCAATAAGGAGTTCATGATCTGAGCCGCAGTCAGCTCCTGGTCTTGTTTTTGCTGACTGTATAAAGCTTCTCCATCTTTTAAAAAATTGTTATTTTCAGAGTACAAACTACAAAAACCAAAATTACAAAATGTTTAAGGAATTCCAAGATTTTAAGATAATAGGTTCACTGGAAAATTGCAGTTATTCTTTAAGGAGATTATTATAATTTCCCAGGGAACACAAGATTTTTGTATTTAAAGTCTGGCTTTTAATAAATTTGAGAAAAATGTACTAAAATCAACCTTTTCTGATGGTGCAGGATGAAACAATGAATAAATTTTGGCTTTGAGTAACAAACTGAAGGTGCCTCTTGCTCAACTTACTCATGCCTATTTGCTCATTTTATCTACAATATTTAAAACTAATGTCTCACATAAATGGTGATGGTAGTTCAGTCGCTAGGTCATGTCTGACTCTTGCAGCTTCAAATAGTCACTCCAGAAAGTCTGTTAAATGGGTTAATGAGTTCCAACTCTGTAGTTGTAAATTTTAGGTCCAGTGCTTTCAGTCACCTGGATTCAACTCCCCATAGGGAAATGGGTTTTTAGGAACTGACTTTATTTCCATTATTTGGAATCAGATAGATTTAAATTCTTAGAACTTATGTAAATAATTTGCCAAGGTCATGACTGAATCTAGATCTTTTTGACTATGTAAAAAACTATGTATATTAGGTAGCTGGCACATACTAGAAGTTCCAATCTTTTCCTTTTCCTTCAACTACCTAATTTTAATACAGTAATCCATTATTTCTTTACTTGTTTAGTGAGTTTTTATTCCTTAGTATTTTCAGTTAACCCATAGGCATACTTATTTTGTACTTAGAGTACTTCTGAAAACTTTAAAGTGCAATGTCAGTGTTACTCAACAGAGTCCGATTTTAAAGAGGTAGCTGTTTCTGGAGCACTAAAGATCCTTAAATTATGATCAGAACAGGCCTGCCAGAGGCAATCAGGTGGACATCTAAGAGAGGGCAAAGATGCCTAAGATCAAGGTAGGGGTCACTGCATCTATTATCCTGTAACTGTGTAAATACTAAGCCATGCTGCACGTATGCTCAGTCACATCCGACTCTTTTCGACCCAATGGACTGTGGCCCACCAGGCTCCTCTGTCCTTGGGATTCTCCAGGCAAGAATACTGGAGTGGGTTGCTATGCCCTCCTCCAGGGGATCTTCCCAACCCAAGGATCAAACCTGCATCTCTTACGTCTCCTGCATTGGCAGGCAGATTCTTTACCACTAACGCTACCTGGAAATGCAACAGGTACTAAACCACCCCTCTTCTAAAGCTAATGCAGAAATAAAAAGATTAGGACAATCCCCATTCATTAAATGACCATGAGATATCTTCTAGCTCCCAGAGCAGGGAGTGGAAGGTCTTTCTTCCTTCCACAACAGCATAAGCTGATTAGGACTTCAGCTAGCCAGCTACTCCCTTTTCACACATGAGGCCTTTTCAGTTGGCTACCTGCTACAACCCATCATTGTTCACTGCTCCAGGGAACATGGAAGATGGTCAGGACTGGAGGTAAGGACAAGCAGGGGATAATTTCAGAGACGAATTCCAGACCTTAGCCACCTCTTAGTATTCTGCAGGGAAGATAGAAACAACTTTAGCCTCAGGGAAATGCTGACAAATGACAGACCCAGTTCTCCTATCTATCATTTTGGCAGAAGCCAGGTCTTTATTCTTTAGCAACAGCAATTGGCAGATGATACCATGCCATGGCTCAAAATCATTCAAAAGTGATGTACTGAAGACAAAATTCAGAGATTGAAAGGTTCAATCAGATTCAGAAGTATAAATATTTCTTATGAAAATGAGATTGTATAAAACTATTTCATCACATATTTAATCAATAATGGTTATCGTGAAAACGAGAAAACACACTGAAGGCAGAGTTAAAACCAGAAGAAATCCGAAGTCATGCTGCTGTACCACAAGGGGGCAATGTTTGAGCACTAGTGATGTGGAGAGGTAGGAGGTGAGGCAGTCTGCTCTTTACTTAACTTTTAATGCTGAGAGGGCTCCAGTCAGGGTCAGGAGAGGTGACTACCCTTTGCATCCTACAGGGGTTGGCACTAACTCTCTTTGTACTAGCAGGCATGACTGTCAGGGGACCAAGGTCAGAAAAAACACAACAGGAGAGGAAGCAGAGCAGCTGGTCTTCGGACAGTAGTCAGCTGCCCCAGCTCTCACCTGGAAGTGCCTGCTGAGGAAAGGGAGGGGTGGCAGTCAGAACCTCCACCTGGAATCTCTTTTGAGTACTATAGGGCAATGATTCTCAAGTGTTATCAGGCATCAGAATCACCTGCAGGGCTTGTTAAAATAGACTGCTGGGTTCCAACCTCAATTTCCAATTCAGAAAGTCTAAAGTAGGTCTAAAACTTACATTTCAAACTGTTTTTCAGGTGATGCTGCTGATCTGAAGATCACATTTTAAGAACCAACACTGTAGGTTTTTCTGGCTTTCTCTTAACACTCCCCCATTGCTTCTTTCCTACCATTCATCACTGCTTTCATTTCTACCAACCCTCCATTAGCTTCCTTTAGGAAAACTAAAGAAAAGACAAAACAGGGGTAAATGTTAGACTGTTAAAGATTCTTCTGGGGAAGGGTTTCAGCTCTCTACTACTCTGGTTGATGGGTGTTTCAGAAGTGGAACTTACTCCAAATACATACATGCTTCCTTTCCCTTTACTGAACTGCCTGCCAACAGTTGGAAGGCAGTTCAGTAAAGAGGACTAGATCCTTTTCCAATCGTAAGATCTTGCTTTGAGTCTCATAAAAATTAGTTAGAACATGGGAGATATACTCTACTACATTTGAGAAAAATTTCCCACCTCAGATTGCTTTTTAAAAAATTACAGTAAAATATACAAAACATAAAATTTTACCATAATTGATCATTTAAGTGTACAATTCCATGGCATTAAATACATTCACATTGTTGTGCAAGTTCCACCATCATCCATCTCCAGACCTTTTCATCTTCCCAAACTGAAACTCATACTCATTAAACAATAATTTCCTATCCCCCTCCTGTCAAACCAGCCCTTGGCAACCAACATTCTATCCCTAGACTACTTTTTGACTCGGTTTGTCTTTTGACTTAATAAAACAAGAGTATCCACTGCTGACTAGTGGAATTGCTTCTTGCATATATGTGATTGAGTTTATTTTAAGAAAGGTAAATGAGATTGGAGGAAGAAAAGAGGTGCAGACAACTGGTAAGGGTTTTCATACTGGGCCTCCTAACCACAGGCCTCAACAGCCCTGCCATGGATCCGCCCGATTCTTTCGCATCAAGAAGTTGATCTTGCGAGCCATTTCCATGTTGTAGATCCGCCGGCAGGTTTCATAGCTTTCCCTCTGTCGCCGACGGCAAGGCTTCTCATAATACCGCCGTCGCTTTATGTCCTCAATGAGCCCATCCATGGTAAGGATTCTGTATAAGGACAGGNATCCGCCCGATTCTTTCGCATCAAGAAGTTGATCTTGCGAGCCATTTCCATGTTGTAGATCCGCCGGCAGGTTTCATAGCTTTCCCTCTGTCGCCGACGGCAAGGCTTCTCATAATACCGCCGTCGCTTTATGTCCTCAATGAGCCCATCCATGGTAAGGATTCTGTATAAGGACAGGCAATGAAGTTAGAGGCTTAGGCTCATTGTTATTCTTTTCCAGTTTCACAATGATCAGAAGTCAACTGACTTCTGTATCTGTAAAAATGATAGTGTGCTATGGTGACAATACAGCATTCACTACCTACATATACAGGCCAGGCCTCAAATAGTAATATGTGGGAAAATAAAAAGGCAATTAATTATACAGTCCTTGTTCTTGGGGAGTTTATTGTCACTATCATGTTCTCAACCATTTTTATTTCCTACCACAACACACCTGAGAGAGATGGCAATGGCAGGGGGTCCTCAACCAATGGTCTCAACCATTTCAGAATCTTCAAATGGGACAAGTCATTTGCAGTAGGAAAAAAAATAATTAGAGGTGATTCCTACCTGGTCCTTAAGAGGAGAATGTAGTTCCACCCCTACTGTGTTTAAGAGCTGATGCAGCTCAATTATGAACATTTGAGAAATCTCTGGGCCTACTTCTTACAGGGAAAGAAGAGGCCCTTATCACACCAGTGATACAGATAGAAGCATCAAAATAAAGAGCCTCAACCATGTTTTTCTCATGTACCACATGCTCCAACCACACATCTGACTACTCCCTGAACACATTAATACTGAGTCTTTTTTTTTAAGTGTTCATAGGAGCTTTTTTTTTTTTAATACCAGGTCTTCAACTCAAGGCTGCTTCCTCAGCCTATAATGCCATCCGCAGCTCCAAACTGCCAACCTTTGAGGTTTTCCACATTTTTTTTCCCCCCCTTTGGAAGATTTTCCACATCTTTCTGATGCCAAATCCAGATACCAAAACTCCACAAACTTTTCTCATCTTAGAGAGAAGATAATTTGTTTTGCTGAACACCTATTTAGAGATTATTTCATTTTGCCATTCTGTTAGTTATTTATATAGATGTCTCCCTCCTTAGACTGAAAATCCTTGAAGGCAGAAAGTGTATTTTATTCATCTTAATTTAGCTCAGTTTATTTTTTTTCCTGCCCACCTAACTACTTCAACAGTTCCTCTTGCTGGATTCATAACATGCATACTTCAAAATCACCTCTTTGTTCTCACTGAGCCAAGAAGACACAGGGGCTTATTCTATTACTTACCTTATCCTGAGGCTCCTGAGAGCTTTGGCTCCAATCTGCAATTTGTCTCTCCCTCTCAACCCATCATCAGCTAGTCCCGAGAAGTCTGGAGGCACCTGCTGCTGCTGCCCTCCAATTTTGCATTGTTTACATGACCCCATTACTGCCTACTCTTTCCTTTCATTACATGTAAAAAGTCAGTCAGAAACACAATTGGAGATGGCTAAGTCTGTAAAGAATCTGCCTGCAATGCAGGAGACCTTGGTTCGATCCCTGGGTTGGGAATATCCCCTAGAGGAGGGCATGGCAACCCACTCCAGTATTCTTGCCTGGAGAATTCCCATGGACAGAGGAGCCTGCGGGCTGTAGTCCATGGGGTCACAGAGAGTCAGACACGACAGAACACCTAAGCACATAATTAGAGGGGAGACAGAAGAAGCAGGAAATAAAAATAAGAGAAACTACCTCCTTCTACTCAGTGGGAAAGCCTATGTATTGCTGCTGTTATACCAGAAGCCCAAGGTAACAATAATAGATTGAACATGAGCTTGAAAAGATTTGAGCTTTGGGTAATTACAAATGTGAATAGACATGGGCACCAATGTCCTTTGGGATCTTTTCGACTCCTGCTGATTTGTAAGATCAGTTTGTCTAGGTTTTAATGGCAGGGAGATGGGAGGCAAGGGAACTGCCTCAAACTCCCAGAGGTGGAAGGAGCAGATAATTAGGGTTCTATTGAAAACACAGTCATGCCCAGAAGTGGATCCAACACTAGAGTTGTACAGTAGAAAAGGAGGGCACCAAAGACTCAATACCTTTGCCCACAGAGGTTCTCCAATGCTGGCTTTCTTCCTCAACTTACCCTTAAATGTTGATATTGCTCCAGATTCTGACTGTAAATTTCCTCCTTTTTGGTTCTACATGATTTCCTTAAACTAAAACACGGGCCTCAACCCTGTTGCACAACAGAATCATCTCCTTAAGAGCCTTTAAAAAGTATTCACACCTGGGTCCCATTCTTCAGAGATTCTGATTTAATTGATTTACAGTGGGGTTATATACTGGGTATATTTTAAAAGACCCCACAGGTAATTCTAATGTAGAGAACTCACTTGAGAACTGACTCAGACACTGCTGACTCTTAAATCATTATCTCTAGTTCCAGTCTTAAGAGCTAGGCCGATGCTTTCAATCGCCTTAGTGAAGTCACTCAGTTGTGTCCAACTCTGTGACCCCGTGGACTGTAGCCTACCAAGCTCCTCTCTCCATGGAATTCTCCAGGCAAGAATACTGGAGTGGGTTGCCATTTCCTTCTCCAGGGGATCTTCCTGACCCAGGGATTGAACCCAGGTTTCCCGCATTGGAGGCAGACCCTTTAACCTCTGAGCCACCAGGGAAGCCTTAAAATTCATTCTTCCTCCTCTATACTCTCTGTTAATGGCATCATCAGTTACTCAAGCTAAAATCTCATGTTCCTGGACTAGGACTTCTTTTCTTGCTACACCCACATTTACAGTATCTTATAAATTCTATAACCTGAAATAGTTCTTAGATCTCTTCCTTCTCTCTTTTCCTATGGTTACAGCTCTAATTATGATCCTTATCTNCTATACTCTCTGATAATGGCATCATCAGTTACTCAAGCTAAAATCTCATGTTCCTGGACTAGGACTTCTTTTCTTGCTACACCCACATTTACAGTATCTTATAAATTCTATAACCTGAAATAGTTCTTAGATCTCTTCCTTCTCTCTTTTCCTATGGTTACAGCTCTAATTATGATCCTTATCTTATACCTGTACTGAAATAATCACCTAACTGGTGATTTAATCAACAAGTATTTATGAAATATCAGCTCTGCACCAGACACTGCATTAAATGCTGAGGATAGAAAACAAACTTCAATATGGTTTCCTACCCTTGTGGTCTAGTAAAGACAAAAGAATTACAATAGTGTGACAGATTGCAGCAAAATAGTGTAGCAGTTGTGGCAAAGATAAGGGAAATATTGTTATAGAAGCCCACAGGAGACGACTTGAGGATAAGGTGGTTATGAAAGCTTCCTAAAGGATACTTTATTCGAATTGTGAAGGATAAACAGGTTGCCCTATTTCCATTCTCCTTCCCTACACCAATTATTGTCCTAAAACATAAATCAGAGCATGTCACTCTGATGTTAAAAAAAGAAAAATTGTTCCCAATAAACAAAATAGTCTAACCCAGTGGTTCCCACTTGTTTGCACATTAGTATCATCTGGGGATCTTTTAAAAATTCCAAACCCTACGCCACACTCCAGGCCAATTAAATTACAAGTAGGGAGGGACATGAACAGGGTTTGTTAAGTTCCCCTAGTAATTGCAAAGTGCACATTTGGGAACCACTAATCTAAGCTCCAGAGAAGGCAATGGCACCCCACTCTAGTACTCTTGCCTGGAAAATCCCATGGACCGAGGAGCCTGGTGGGCTGCAGTCCAGGGGGTCACTGAGTCAGACATGACAGTGACTTCACTTTCACTCTTCACTTCCATGCACTGGAGAAGGCAGTGGCAACCCACTCCAGTGTTCTTGCCTAGAGAATCCCGGGGATGGCGGAGCCTTGTAGGCTGCCGTCTATGGGGTCGCACAGAGTCAGACATGACTGACGTGACTTAGCAGCAGCAGTCTAAGCTCAAAGCCCTAAGCAACTGAGCTTCATCCTCCCTTTTTCTCTAGCTTTATCTTTAATAACTTGCCCTAAAAAGCCTGTCTAGTCAAACTGATCTATGTGTTTACTCCAAACACATTACATATCTATTTTTTACATTTGTTCACAATTCTCTTTAGAATGATTCCTTTTTTAAAAAACTTTAAAAATTTTATTTATTTACTTATTTATTTATGGCTGTGCTGGGTCTTCATCGCTGTGCTCAGGCTTTCTCTGGTTGTGGAAAGTAGGGGCCACTCTCTAGTCGTAGCGTGTGGGTTTCTCATTGCAGTGGCTTCTCTTGTTGTGAAGTACAGGCTCTAGGGCTCACAGGCTTCAGCAGTTGCGGCATATGGCTCAACAGTTGTGATGCATGGGCTCAGTTGCCCGAGGCATGTGGAGTCCTTCCAGACCAGGGATCAAATCTGTGTCCCCTGCATTGCAAGGCAGACACCTAACCACTGGACCCCCAGGGAAGCCCGATTCCTTGCTTTTTCTGTTGTATAAGATGCTGTTTATTCTTCAAAGGCCCAAACCAATGAGTAATAACATTTGTAAAATGATACAGGAGAAATTAATCATGCCTTCCCTCTGTTCCCAAAGCACAGTGGTTCTCAAACTAAAGTCTGAGACTCATGCAATAGCCACCTAGAAAACTTGTTAAAACACAGATTGTTGGGACTTTCCTGGTGGTCCAGTGGTTAAGAATCCGCCTGCCAATGCAAGGGACATGGGGTTCGATCCCTGGTCTGGAAAGCAGGGAAACTAAGCCTGTGAGCCACAACTACTGAAGTCTGCAAGTCCTAGAGCCCACACTCTACAACAAGGTAAGTCACAACAATAAGAAGCTGTGCACCNAGAGGATGAGATGACTGGATGGCATCACTGACTCGATGGACATGAATCTGAGTGAACTCTGGGAGTTGGTGATGGACAAGGAGGCCTGGCGTGCTGCGACCGCAAAGAGTCAGACGTGACTGAGCGACTGCACTGAACTGAACTGAGCGACTTGCACATCACCTTCACGATTGTGCTATGTCTTTGTTCCTGCATGTAGGTTTTCTCTAGTTGCAGTGAGCAGGGGTTACTCTTCATTGTGGTGCTTAGGCTTCTCATTGCAGTGGCCTCCCCTGATGCAGAGCACAGGCTCTAGGAGCATGAGCTTCAGTAGTTGCGGCACAAGGGCTCATTAGTTGTGGCTTTCCGGCCCTAGAGTGTTCAGACTTCAGTATTTGTGGCGGGCAGGCATAGCTGCTCTGCAGCATATGGAATCTTCCCTGACCAGGGATCGAACCCTTGTTCCTTGCACTGGCAGGCATATTCTTATCCACTATACCACCTGGGAAGCTCCTCCACTGCCTCTTGAACTACCGAAACATAGTAAGTGTCCAAAAAGATAAGTAGTACAACAAGGTAGCGTATGATGAATGCAAAATAAATTATATAGCCAGCAACATACTGTAATAGAAAAACACTGGATTGGAGGTCAGGTGATCTGGATTCTATCAAAATTCTGATACTCATATGACCTTGAACAAGTCACTTAAATCAGTAGTCTGCAAAGTACTGCTTACAGGTCAAATCCAGCCCCATTCTTGTTTTTGTAAATAAACTTTATTGGGACTTACCTGGTGGTCAACTGGTTAAGAATCCGCCTGCCAATGTAGGGAACATGGGTTAGATCTCTGGTCTNCAGGTGATCTGGATTCTATCAAAATTCTGATACTCATATGACCTTGAACAAGTCACTTAAATCAGTAGTCTGCAAAGTACTGCTTACAGGTCAAATCCAGCCCCATTCTTGTTTTTGTAAATAAACTTTATTGGGACTTACCTGGTGGTCAACTGGTTAAGAATCCGCCTGCCAATGTAGGGAACATGGGTTAGATCTCTGGTCTGGGAAGATTCCACATGCCTTGGAGGAACTCAGGCCATGCGCCACAACTACTGAGCCTGAGCACTTAGAGTCCCAACAAGAGAAGCCACCACAGCGAGAAGGCTGTGTACTGCAATGAAGAACAACCCCCACTTGCCTCAACTAGAGAAAGCCTGCTCACATCAATAAAGACCCAGACAGCCAAAAATAAATTAAAAAATGAAAGAAAGCTTATTGGAACACAGTTCCGCTGTTTGTTTATATATTAGGTATGACTGTTTGGGCTACAATGACAGAGCTGGGTAGTTGCAGCAAGATGTATGGCCCACAAGGCATATATCTTGCTTTGCTGACCACTTATTTAAACTCAGTCTGTTTCATCGTCTGTAAAATTGAACTAATATGTGCCTTCAATCACACATAATTTGTCATGGGAATCAAAAGGCATTACACAGAAAAATATTTTGAAAGAAAGGAAGAGGAAAAGTAGCATTTTGGGGAATCTTATATCAGGGTATTAGATACCAAGCCATGTACTAGGCAGTTTATATAACTCCTTTCATTTGATGGAATAAAGGGCCAAAGCCTAAGCATATAGATCATGTTTAATGGGGTGAACAATTGAGAGGACTTGAGTTAGTCACTGAAAGAAGCAGAGGACTTAGTTAACAGAGGGTGGAAAGGCTGGGCAAGGTGAGTGGCATGAACAGGAGTTTAGAGGCAAAAAGGCTTACAGCTTCTGGGAGCAAGCAACAACAAAACAGCGTGGCACAGAGGGCTCGTGCATGGGAGCAGAGAGAGAAACAGAGACCTTGACTAAATGTTTTGGAGTTTCTTCTCAAAATATCAGAGCCATCGAATAGGAAATGACATGCAAAGCATTGTTTCAGGAAAAGTAATCTGTTTATAAGTGAGAAGGGATTAGAGGTAAGAGAAGCTATTGCTCTACAAGGTTTAGACCAAAGAGGTGGTGATGGAATGGAAAGGAAGAAACAGATTTTAAGAGCCATTCCAAATATAGAATAAAAAGGATTTTGTGACTAAATAGCACCAAATTTTAAACTTAGTTATCTAGAAAAATGATGGTACTATAGGCACCATTAACAGAAAAAAAAAGAGGCTGTAAAAAGGCAGAACAGGAAGAATACTAATTTGATTGGTCAACACTAGAAAAGGCATCAGATTGGAAAACAAGAGTCCTGTATGACACACTGTGTTGTCTTACACAAGCTACCTAAGTGTCCTCATCTATAAAATTACAAATGGTACCCTCTTGGGGCTTCCTGATGGCTTGGAGGTAAAGAATCTGCCTGCCAATGCAGCAGACACGGATTGGTCCCTGGGTTGGGAAGATCCTCTGGAGGAAGAAATGGGAACTCACTCCAGTATTCTTGCCTGGAGAATCCCATGGGCAGAGGAGCCTGGCAGGCTACAGTCCACAGGGTTGCAAAGATTAGGACACAACTGAATAGACTAATCACGCTCTCATGTCACCCTCTTGGCTCTAAAATGCTGAAACGTTTAATAAGTTTTAAGTATTAGTAATGAGTAAATAAAACTGTCCAGCAGAAATGTATATATTCAGTATGTCATCTCATGGAAAAGATTGAGACTGGAGAGGAAACTTCAGAAGTCTAAGATGAGGTAATAATTAGAGCCATGAACAAGATGAAAGCTTGAAGTGAAAGAATATAGTTAAAGAGCCAAGGACTGAGCCTAAGGGAATACCCATCTCTGGAGTGGGCAGAAGTGAGGCTATTACGATATATAGAAGTTGTTGCCAGATAGGTAAGAGGAGAATTCGGATAGTGTGCTGACATGAGATCCAAGGGAGAAGAGCTTCAGTAGGCATTACCCAGAGTGTCAAATGATACTGAGAGCACTGAGTACCTAGCCTTTGTAAAGCTCCTGGATCTAGCTATTGTTTGGGTGGAAGCTACTTTATGATACTCAAATTCTGTAAGATCATTAGTGACTAAGAAGGTGTAGCCGGACACTAGGCTGTAAGATTTAAGGATTATGTGATAGGAAGGAGTTAAAAAGAGTATGATTAGACTACTCTGTCAAGAATTAAAGAAAAAGGACTTCCCCTTAGCCATTGGTGGTCCAGTGGCTAAGAATCCACCTTTCAATGCGGGGGCCACAGAGTCAATCCCTGGTTGGGGAACAAAGATCCCACAGGCTGTAGGGCAACTAGGCCTGCACAATGAAGATCCCAGATGCCACAAATAAGGCCTGGTGCAGCTAAATAAATACATACATAAATAAAAAAGAATTATAGAAAAATGATGAGAAAGAGGGCAATTAGAGTCAAGAGATACTATCAAGAAGAAGGTACCTGATCATACTTGCAGGAGGAAGAAAGAATAAATCAATCAATAACAATCAGAAGTTACAAAGTAAAGAAGGGACAAGTAATTCAGCAGAAATTCCAGAGGTGAAAGGTAATCAAAAGCACAACTGGAACAGCTTGCCTTAGAAGAGAGAGCATGTTGTCCAAAATAAAAGGAGACAATCATCTACTGAGAAAAGAGGAGTTGAGAAACAGGTGAAAGATGTACAATTAGCTGTGAGAAATATGCTACGCAGCCAGTATGCAATATAAGTAAAATGGCAAGGTAGCCTGATACATCACCAAGGCTGGGAGAGGACATGGTTGTGATGGAAACTGGGATAGATCAGCAAGAACAATACATGGAGAGAGCAGAGGTAAGTAAATTCAGAGACTTCACTTTTGTGGTCTGATAACACTGGGTAACATACGTTTAGCAGCTGAAGCTTTTTGAATAATGATGAGGCCCAGCATCTGAGAGGACTTACCATTCTGACAGGAAGGCATCCCTTCCTCTTCAAAACTAGCAACCATGGTGGCTGTTCTGGCTTTGGTGTCCCTTCCCTGGCAGCAGTAGATTACATTATGCATTTATCCACAAGAATCAACAGCTCCCAGTGAAGCAAAGAGCTACCCCTGAGTGGTAGAACCTGCTAGGCTGGACCAGCTGGAAGGTTACAAGTATGAGAGACACAAAGGGAAAGGCACTAGTTTCTGAGCCTGAATGAAAAAACAGACCCAGCTTTGAACCCCTAACTGTCCCAAAAGTGTTTCCTAGGAATTTAGCAACAGAGAGTCCCTTTTCCTCTCCCGCAGCACGTATATTGTACCATCCAGACCTCTAATTTGGTGGAGCTTGAGTTCACACACCTTTCCCTCCCCTTTCTTTTCTGCAGGTCAGAGGAGAAACATTGGCATTTGAGGCAAAAGGTTTCAATTTCCCCCAGTGAGTAAACTCTTTAGGTATAAAATTTATTTAATCATAAAGGATTTATCTTTCTTCAACACAAATGTACACATTAAAAGTAAAAAAAAAAAAAAAATAGAGACATATATTTACACAAATTAGAAACTACAGTCTCAGGTCCTGGATTAGGGGTCTAGAGGATGGACAGCAGGAGCAACTGGAGGATGGCTTCTCATCTGTTCCAGGTGTCCTGTGGTCATCTCTCTGGTCAAGGTAGGTAGACCAGGAGGGGAAGGGGGACAGCTACAGTTTGATGGCAGAGTTACTGGCAAATTGTGATAATGAGACCCCTCTACAGATAGTTTCTGATGATTACCAGGGATGACAGGAGATGCTGTTGTAGATGGAACTGGAGTGATTGGGGCTGAGTGAGTCAAGGGCTGTACTCCATGTTGGAGGAAAAGGATGACACCAATGCTGGTTCCAGTGCCTAAAGGACCATGGCTAAAGGAGATGGTACCTGGGGAACTGAGAGGGGGATTGCAAATTGGAGTAGTGTGGATCCAAGTGAGGTTCATAGCTGGCCATTCGGTGAGGTGCCAAGGCTGCTTTGGTTTTAATACTAGCTGTCCTAGCTGTCTCTGGTCCATCTTTTCCATGGAAGGTGCAGGAGAGCAAGCAGCTGGATAACTGTGGTGGCTTGGAAAATACTAGGGAGGGGGAAGAAAAGAGAAAAAATTTATATGAGAAAGCTTTCAAATTAATTCCACCTGGCTGCTTAAATCTTGGTTTTCCTTGGGAACTCTGTAATGCTAACATACCTTGCTTTATGCAATAGATAATTTCCTGCCAGGCCATGATTAAGTCAAAGTTTTAGTCATCAAATTCTTGAAGGCCTACTATATATATCACACACTATATAGCACTGGCTATTCAGACATATAAGGGCTTCCCTGGTGGCTCAGTGGTAGAGAATCCACCTGCCAATGCAGGAGATGCAGTTTTGATCCCTGGGTTGGGAAGATGCCCTGGAGAAGGAAATGGCAACCGACTCTAGTATTCTTGCCTGGCAAACCCATGGACAGAGGAGCCTGTCCGGCTACAGTCCAGACATGACTTAGCAACTAAACAACAATTCAGACATATACAAAATAAAACTAACAGTCTCACAAATTTTCACTCTTTATAAACAAATTCATTTTAGAATCTCTTTCTAAAGTTTTTAATTGGAACCATTTTCCAAGTTCTGTATTTTAAGTTCTAATTTTCTATGTTGAGTTCCTTAAGAACTGCAACCATTCCTCAAAACCCATGCTTCCAGAGGGATACAAGGATCCTTGGGTAGGAGTTAAAAAGAGAGGAAAAGGGGTTTAGGGGCAGCAGAGGAGAAAAGATTTTCATAGACAAGCTGTGGACTCTCCCTGCATGATTCACTTGGCCAGGTAAAAAGTCTTCTTTATCTATACAGAAAGCACATAAGCTACAAGATGCAGTACGGGGTTAAACTCCATAGAGTTCTTAGAAATGACCCAAACAAAATGAAACCAAAAAACATCTATAAATCAGACTATGAAGGTATCTAGGCATTCTCTTCCTTGAAAAGAAACTTATCGAAAAGATGAAAGACTCGGAAGAAAATGGAAGAGGGAGCCCCTTTCTGTATGTACACTTCATTTCTTTGGTTATTTCCCCACCTTTTCCTCAGATAATAAGTTCTCACCTTGGTCAGCTGGTGCCTGCTACTACCCGATGATGACTTCTGGGCAGCTATATGAGGAAACCAAGTCTTTAACATTCCTTCCACCTGTAACAGAGTTCCCAGATAACGCTCTCTGTGAGGGGAAAGTAAAAAAAAAAAAAAAAAAGGGGGCCATTAGGTGTGAAAAAAGCCACAGAACAGGATTGGAAATACCACTTTATGAAGAAGAGAAAAGAAGCAAAGGGAACTTACCCCATCTGTGGCTTCTTCAAAACTCCTAAGATACGCTGGATCCTGTCCATTGCCAAGCTCTGCTGGAAAGTGCTCAGTCCTGGGGTTAGGAGAGAGAAGATGAGATCAAGGATTGAGATTCAAGAATTTAGTGAGCGAAAGGAAAGACAGAAGGGAGTTAAAATCGATCCACCTAAGAAAATTGTCACAAGAGAAAACAGGAATCATCTAGGCCCCAAAGACTTAAGAGAAATACACATTTAAAACACACGTGGAGAGAGACAGAGACAGATCTGAACCTAGCTCAAATGAATGCAACAAATCAGATAATTACCTCTCTCAAATCGACCCATCTTCAGCCCCTTCAGTAGGTCTGTGAGAGGGGGTATGAATCCTTGGAGCTCTTTACACTGTAGGAAAACAGGACAAATGGTATGAGAAGACCAAGAATTGCCTACACCAGTACTTATTTTTCCATCCGACCTGGGTGCCAATACTCTCCTTGTGGGGTCCTTATCAACCAAATGAATACTAAGCCACTCTGGTCCCATCTCCTTTTCCCAGCTTTCTCTTACCTTCTGAGCAAAGAGCAGGTCTCCTTCTGTGGTACAACCCTGGATGTTTATACAGGTCTCCAATTCACCATCTCTTGATCTTTTGACCCCAGATCCTGACATAGAAGAAGCCAAGCCCCGCTGTTCCGAGTGAGATGCTATATGTTGGTTACTGGAAACCTTGGGTCGTTGCCTGCAGCGGATAGGACCAGGGCTGGGCCGAGAACCTTCCTTTTGCCCAATAGTGTCTGGCTTGGGGCCATGAGCCCACTTGTCCTCCCCCTCACTATCGGAGGGGGAGCCAAAGTCACTGTTCACTGGGGAGGTAGAAAAAGAGGACGAAAGAGAGNGAGCTGACTCATTGGAAAAGACTCTGATGCTGGGAGGGATTGAGGGCAGGAGGAGAAGGGGATAACCGAGGATGAGATGGCTGGATGACATCACTGACTCGATGCACATGAGTTTGGGTGAACTCTGGGAGTTGGTGATGGACAGGGAGGCCTGGCATGCTGTGATTCAAGGAGTCGCAAAGAGTCTGACATGACTGAGCGGCTGAACTGAGTTGAACTCCGTTTCTAATCCATCCTTCCCACATATCCTGGTGCTTTCTTCACTGTTGTGGCTTTAGAACTGGCCCTCATAAAGGAGTAGAGAGTAAACAGATTACTTCATTTATTTATTTAATCTTCCACTCTCCTCTTCCCAAATCCCCATCAATGAGTCTTCCTTCTCCTAAAAGAAAAGGCGGGAGGGGGAGGCGGTTTGCAGAAAATCAAGGTCAGGGGACTCAGGAAACCTTCCAAGTTCTCCCACCTCTTTGGAAACTGCCCAGATTTTATATTTTAAGCTAGATTTCCTCATGACATCTATTAGCTGTGTCCCCCTCCTTCATTCCTTCCTTCGTGCCTCTTATCGTGGTTACCAACTTAAATTCCTTCCTTTCCTCCACTGTCTCTCCCCTACATCAGGGAACCATTCCTGCCCCTGCTTCTGAACTTCAGCCTCTCAACTCTGTCAGGTTGCAGGGCCCCTCCCATTTTGCCCTCTGGCACCTGCAGAACCTTAAACCAGTCCAGGCTGAAACCAGCTCAATTCCTCAAGGCAGACTGGAAAAGAGAAGTTTCGCGTCCCTTCCACCTGCTTCTGCTCTAGGAGGTCCTGAAATCATCCCAGTTCAGAAAAAGTAATGGCTCTTATTACAAAGGCCTTTGCCTCAACATCTCCTAAACCTCCTTAAAGTTAGATAAGCTTTTTCTAAATGTGATCCCTCTTCCTTTAAGCAGCTGAGAACTGACCAGGCTGGGAACACTAGCTGGAGATACTGGTAAAACTTCAAAACTCCCCCAAGGCCAGTGGCTGCACTCTTACCTTTTACAGGAAATACATCACCCCCTGAACAAGGGCCCAGGACAGAAGGAGTGGATCAGGACTCTGCAGACCGGATACAGCGTCATTCAGATCTGGACTCTGCTAAAATACAGACATCCCCTCATAGCAGGCTAGTATCATCCTTCCCACCACCCAGCTCCCACTCTGGAAAGATAACCATCTCCTTATGCCAACCTCTGTCTTCTTTCCTCTGAGCTTAGAGAAAGATCCAGCCCTCCTCCCCATCACTATAAGAAGTCCTTTCCCCTGTGCCTTTCAGCCATTCCTGACCATAATAGGGAAGCCTGACTCAATTCAGTGACATGCTTTTTATTTCTTAACCTGTGCACGTATCACTGTGCTAGTCACTGTGCTAGGTGCCATATTAGTCACTCAGTAGTGTCTGACAATGCAACCCCATCGACTATAGCCCGCCAAGCTCCTCTGTTCATGGAATTTTCAAGAATACTGGAGAGGATAATCATTCCCTTCTCCATGGGATCTTCCTGACCCAGGGACTGAACCTGGCTCTCCTGCATTGCAGGCAGATTCTTTACTGTCTGAGGCACCAGGTTCAGGCACAGGTGCTGTGTGTGCTAAGTCAATTTAGTTGGGTCTAACTCTTTGAGACCCTAAGAACTCTAGCCCACCAGGCTCTTCTGTCCATGGGATTTTCCAGGCAAGAATATTGGAATGGGTTGCTATGCCCTTCTGCAGGGGATCTTCCTGTCCCAGGGATCAAGCCTGGGTCTCCTGTGGCTCCTGCATTGCAGGCAGATTCTTTACCATTGAGCCAGTGGGGAAGCCCGCATAGGGGGATATAAATATGACTGAGACATTGGTCCTACCCTCACAGAGTTTACAATCTAAAGGGAGCCTGCTGCTGCCAAGTCGCTTCAGTCGTGTCCAACTCTGTGCGACCCCACAGACAGCAGCCCACCAAGCTCCTCCCTCCCTGGGATTCTCCCCGTAAGAATACTTGAGTGGGTTGCCATTTCCTTCTCCAATGCATGCATGCATGTTAAGTTGCTTCAGTCATGTCCGACTCTGTGCAACTCCATAGACAGCAGCCCACCAGGCTCCTCTGTCCACAGGATTCTTCAAGCAAGAATACTGGAGTGGGTTGCCATTTCCTTCTCCGAAAGGGAGCCTACTATATACTTTAAAATATTTATCTGTCCTTGTCAGTCATCAGCTTTCCATTCCTACCAATTCCTCCCATCTATGTACAACTATATTCAGACTGCACTTTGGTTCTGTGGCCCTTTCTAGCTGTTGCTCCTCTCTTTCTCTCTTTGGCCGCACCTTGTGACATGGGGGATCTTAGTTCCCCAGCCATGGATTGAACCCATGCCCCTGCATTGGAAGCATAGAATCTTAACTGCTGGACTTTCAAGGAAGTCCTCTGCTTCTTTTTTCATTACCAGATTTCTCAGCTAGTTGGTCTATCCTCTCCCTCCACTTCCTCACAGTATATTTCCTCTCTAATGCCACAGAAAGTAGCTTTTGGTACAGCCACTCAGTTGAAACTGCTTTCTCTGTGGTTATCAATGACCTCCTTCTCCTTGGCTTATTGGTAGCTTTTGACTGACTATATTAAACTTTCTCTTCTAGACTTGATAATACAAATTTGGCTATCTACCTTCCTCGCCAATCAATTTGTTTCCTTTTCCTTGGTTGATTCCTCTCCTACTAACTAAAGACACAGTCATTGGGCTTTCTGTATTCTGTAAATACTGGATCTACTGAGCTTGTCTGCATTCATAACTTTGCACTTAGAGCTGGAGCACGGACTTAATTCAGCTACCTTTAGAACACTCTCATAGGCTGTGCAGAGAAGGCAATGGCACCCATTCCAGTACTCTTGCCCTGGAGGAGCCTGGTAGGCTGCAGTCCCTGGGGTAGCTAAGAGTCAAGACACGACTGAGCGACTTTACTTTCACTTTTCACTTTCATGCATTGGAGAAGGAAATGGCAACCCACTCCAGTGTTCTTGCCTGGAGAATCCCAGGGACAGGGGAGCCTGGTGGGCTGCTGTCTATGGGGTCGCACAGAGTTGGCCACGACTGAAGCGACGTAGCAGCAGCAGCATAGGCTGTGACCGTAAATTCAACTTGGCCAATACCAAATTTATAAGTGAAAGTGAAGTCGCTCAGTTGTGTCTGACTCTTTGCGACCCCATGGATGTAGCCTACTAGGCTCCTCCCTCCATGGGATTCTCTAGGCAAGAGTACTGGAGTGGGTTGCCATTTCCTTCTCCAGGGGATCTTCCTGACCCAGGGATCGAACCCCGGTCTCCCGCATTCCAGGCAGACGCTTTAACCTCTGAGCCACCAGGGAAGCCCAAATTTATAACTTCCCCCCTAAATCACTCTGATCACTGTGATCTCTGATCACAGTTCCCATTTCAGTCAAGCGTTTTCCCAGATCCCTATATTTAAAACTTAGTTATTTTTAAAACTCAAGTTATTTTAACTCTCCTCTTATTTATTGCCCATATGAAATTATCACTGAAGCAAGGCACTTTCTTCAAAGTGTTTATTTTTCTCTGCTCCATTAAAAATGCCACTTCTGGGGCTTTCCTGATGTCTCAGTGGCAGAGAATCCACCTGTCAATGCAGGAGACATGAGTTCGATCCCTGATCTGGGAAGATCCCACATGCCTTGGAGCAGCTAAGCCCGTGGGCCACAATTGAGCCTGTGCTCCGGAGCCCAGGAGCTGCAACTACTGAAGCCTGCTTGCCCTAGAGTCTGTGCTCCTCAACAAGGGAACCCACTGCAAGGAGAAGCCCTGGCAGCAATGAAGCCTTAGCACAGCCAAGAGTAAATAAATAAACAAACAAAATGCCACTTCCCTCATCCAGACCTTTAATGGATGCAAATCTCATTAATTTCTCTCCGGTCCATTGCATCCTTCATACGACCAGATAAATCATTTTTCAAAAATACCACTTTCATCATGGATTTAGCACATGGGAGAACATACTAGGCCCCCTATTGTTTATAAGTCTGAAATTTACCTTGACACTTCAGAATCTATATTTTGGCCCTGTGTTCCCATATGTGAAATTACCAAGCAAATACATGTAGCCTTGAACATTTTATTTGTTAATTTCCTATTGTTCCTTTTCATATACCATCTCCTTCAATCATACCTCAATCACTAAATATACCCTTCTTGTTCTATCCTCCTTGTCTGTGCAGCTCTTTCACTCTTGGAAGAACTGATCTTCTTCCAAATTGCTTTCAACCTTTTATAACTTACTACCAATCAAAAGCTCACCTATTCTTCAAAGAAGTATCTCAAGCACAGTCATCTTCTGAGAGTCTTCCAGACAACTTCAGCCTGTACTAATGTCTCTCCACTGCCTAAAGCACTTGTTTGTTGTACGCTGTCAAATTTGTATGCAACGTAACACTGTTAAAAACCTTTTCGTTTTGTTCCAAATGTTTCTTAAGTGTAAACTTGAGTTTTATGAATACTTTGAGGACAATAACATCATAGATTTCTTTTTCATTAGCAGCAACACCCTCCGCAGCTTTATGCATAGGTTACAAAACCATGGTGGCCAAGTGGTAAAGAATCTGCCTGCCAATGCAGGAGACACAAGAGACACGGGTTCAATTCCTGGGTCAGGAAGATCCCTGGAGAAGGAAATGGCAACCCACTCCAGTATTTCTTGCCTGGAAAATTCCATGGACAGAGGAGCCTGGCAGGCTACAGTCCATGAAATCTCAAAGAGTTGGACATGACAGAGCACTAGACTCTGTGTTTGTATATAAACACATTAAACACTGTTCAACTGAAATTTAACTGCACCAACTCTTCCCTGTGTTCTGTATACAAGGTTCGTATTAAATCTCAGTGAAAAAAATGGCCAATCTGAGATGAACACCTGCGTTGTAGTACTAGTTACTTGGTTCCCCCATGCACCAAAGCTTCCCTCTGGGGAATCCAGAGGGATCCCAGTCTGGATCACCAGTCTGGGGATCCATCCAGAGTAAGGGATGTCTGTCTCCCTCCCCTCTTAATCCCAATCCACTCACTGGTTCCATTGTCACTGGTTTCTCTGTTGCAGGCTTCTGATGGTCAGCGCGGTCTGTTTCATAACCAATGGTAGTCTCTGATGCTCCTACCTTCTCATCCAACCTGTTCTGCCCTCCGTAGGATTAGGAAACAGAGTTATCATTGCCTCTGTTCAACATCCTCATAGATTCTCTATTTAGATTTCTTTTTTACTTAACCACCTCTTCTCCCCTCCAACCCCTCATCCAAGACTTACACTCAGGGATCTTTCCTACTTCATGTTTGGATTATGTACCCGCCCCATTCACCAACTCCCTTGACTCGAGGACTGTTCCTCCCTTTCAGTGTCTTAGCAAACCTACTGCATTCTGGCTTCATCCCCAGCTGTGGTTACCAAATTTGTTTCAGATTCACTACCTAGTTTCACTTCACCTAACTAGTATTTATTCTTGTTCATTATTCACATTTCAACAATGTCTGGTTTCTTTTTAACTGCTACCTGTCCTGATCCACCTAGAGGATCATGTAGATGTCACTCACCACTGTGTTCTCTGAGTCAAACATAGAGTAATCAACAGTGAAGTTCACACCAAAGTCATCTAGGGAGGAGAAAAAACATAAGTAGTTACAAATCAGAAAGGTAGCGCTAGATCCGGAAGAGAGAAGAGGAAGAAATTGTTCAGAATACTTCAGCTTGCTCAGGTTATAAAATTAACTGGTATAATATAATTCCACAAACTTTAAGGGCTTCCCAGATGGCGTAGTGGTAAAGAATCCGCCTGCCAATGCAGGGGATGCGGGAGACTTGGGTTCATCCCTGGGACAGGAGGATACCCTGGAGTAGGAAATGGCAACCAGGTCTAGTATTCTTGCTCGGAAAATTCCATGGACAGAGGAGCCTGATGGGCTAAAGTCCATGGGGTCGCAAAGAGTCGACAGGACTGAGCGACTAAGCACAAGTACGCAACAAACTCTAATGTTAAAATGTTTGTGAGTGCGCATGCATTTCTATTTTCAACCTGATATCCAAAATCATGCACCGATTTGAGATTTTTCAAATTATTTCAACCAGTTTCTAAAGGATCACTAGTCTGAGAAATAACATCATGAGTTTGATGGCTTTTGCTCAGAGCCAAATTGCTCTCTGATCTAGTTATGCCATTGCAAAAGGAAAAGTCAGAGTTTCGAACTGAGTAGATCCCAAACCTCTCTCCAGCCTGTGAAGGAGCAGAACCTTATATGTACTCACCATAGCTGGGGGTGATTGTGTAATAATAGATCACCTGATAATAGTCATCCTCTTCCAGTTCTTCTCCATCCTCATATTCTTGTCCTAGGATAAGCACTAGAGGTCAAGGGGCATCTGGAAAGTTTTAGCAACACGAGGACACCAGACGTTGACCTCAGCTCTATCAGTATTCTCTGTTTCTGCCTCCCCTCTCTTATCTCCCTGCCGCTGTGCCTCTAAACCCTTCTCAGTCTTCCGGGCTCTTTAACGCTGACAAGGCCCGTTACTCAGTGCTCTTTCAATCCGGGAATCCCCAGAACTGAAAATTTTCAGGGTCCCTTCACATCCTGGAACCCAAACAAAGCCTTAAAAATGTAGGAAGCAGGGAGACACCAGAAATTAAGACCTCCAAATCTACTCCTCAGTATTATGCTCCAGATTTACTGTATTTGTGAGAGATCTCCTCTTACCAGTGTCCCTCACAATTAACTAATACACACGGCCTTAGGCTTTTGGACTTGGGCGTTAGTTCTCGTTTCAGTGCTAACTTCAGGATATCTCTGAACAACACAGTTAACACCCACTTTCTTCAGATGAGTCAGACGGACTAAATGGTCCGTCTGCATTAGTTTTTCTTCCTTCCCAGGATTAAAAATATGTGGCTTTGACAGGACTGGGTCGGGAATTCTAGGCCTCCTGCTGATGGTTTCTAAACTCCTTGAATGCGCTCTCTTAACCCCAAGCAGTGACACAACAGTCTGGAGGAAAAGGAAACAATGAGAGCACCTGGAAGGCTGGGAACAAAGGAGGGAAGAAGCCAAGCTACATCTGGGACCCTGTCACTGAAGGCAGCCGGTACTGAGTGTTCTAAAGGTCACCCCTCTGGGTCTTTACTAATACAAGGCTTTCTCTCCAGTTCTCCGGGAGAGGATACCCTGGCTTCCGTTGAGAGTTTCAGACTGCTCCGCCTTCAAGGAGTCCGCCTCAGTCCACTCTCACTTTAGTCCTTCTCATCTCACTCAAGTCTGTGATGAAGGCAGCTGAGTTCACTCTTGCTAGAACCTCCCTATGCCTCGAGCCCCATCCGAACCAACTGCCTCTTCTTTGACAGGACTCTGCTCTCCTCCCTGTTTCCTGTCTCTCATTTCCAGGTCCTCCCTCTGCCCCTGACATCTAACACCGATGGGAGAGTGTTGTCCCTCCTTACTGAACTGCGCCTCCTGCCCCCTCATTTGCTTTTCTCCCACCATTTATGGTTTCTCCCCATTTATGATTAGAAGACCTGGCTCAAAAGCCCAGGGAGAGACATGAACTTACCCAGGATGAGTGGCACAGCAAGAATGGCTACAAAGAGGACATCCATTCTGGATTCTGCTCTAGTGCCCTGTAAAAAGGAAATTACAGCGTTTCCCACCAAACTTACCCCGCCTTCTGCCCTCCTCCAAAGCAACGAAGGAGCTGCAGCAACTCTTCTCCCATGGGGGGAATTCCCGCCCACTTGCTGCCTGGCTAGGCCATCAGCTACTACCGGTGCAGTCCTCAGTCACAGCAGCCCAGATTAGAGAGACAGAGCGAATTTTGATGGGAACATGTTCACTGAGACTCCCTGGCCCTAGACCAGATCCAATCAGGCTACCTGCTGCCACTTTCTGAAACAAAACACACAAACGAAAAGCCAAACCAAACAACAACAAAAAACCCAGCTTACCGTGAAGTTTCCCCTCTCCCCTACTTTCCTGCCTTGTTCCCAGTCCTCACAAAAAGCTCAGTCTCCCTCTCACTGTCCCTAACTGACTGTCCTCTCCAGAACTGCCCTTCTCCCTGAGACTTCACCAAGTCTCTTCACAGTCGAAACATTCTGCGGAAGAGATAAGCATCTTTTCTAGAGTGAGAACAGTCCCCTCCCTCTGCTTATCTCAGACTATGAAGTATGGGAGCAGTGTCAACATCACCATCCAACTCTACAAGCACCTGCTGCATCGATTCTGATTTAAAAAAAAAAAANCATACTTCGCCCTCTTGTGCTCCTACACTCTGGCTTCCATAGCTCTGCAGACCCTTTAATCAGATTTCTAAGCCTTCCCCTGCATTCAGATCCCTACAAACTCCCTTGGTGGAGACACCTATCCTATCTCCTCCCTGTCTCCCTGGCCATCCGGAAGTCTAAGTTCCACTTTTTATGCTGCAGCCTTGATTGGTTTCCCTCTTTGATTTCTCAGGATGCCCTCTACCCTTGTTTGTCTGATTGCCCTTGTCTTTCCTTAGGGCATTTTTCTGGCTGGTCTCCCTGCTCCTGGCCTCTGTGGTCTGGTTCATCTTGGTCCATGTGACCGACCGGTCAGATGCCCGGCTCCAGTATGGCCTTCTGATATTTGGTGCTGCAGTCTCCGTCCTTCTACAGGAGGTGTTCCGCTTTGCCTACTACAAGCTGCTTAAGTAAGAAGATGGGATGGTCTGGAGGGGAGAAGGGCAGAGGGCTGAACTATAAATGGGGCAGCCCTGGGTGGTGGTTTGGACGAGGAAGCACTAAGGGAAGACATTAGAGGGAAAGGAGATTCCTGCCCTCCCTCATGTTTCCCCTGTCCCACCCACCCCACCACACCCCAGGAAGGCAGATGAAGGGTTAGCATCGCTGAGTGAGGACGGAAGATCACCCATCTCCATCCGCCAGATGGCCTATGGTGAGCCAAGGGAGAGGGACTGGAGGAGGGAGTTGGACACTTGTCTCTCCCAGGGAAGCCTCTAAATATCCACTTGTCCTAAGTGGCTTCTTGTTTTTCTTCACACCTGACTTCCAAGGATAGGTTGCCTGGAGGGAGAGAAGGTTGTGGGGGGGGAGGGGGGATTGTGCCTGGGAATGGGGAGGGATCACTGGCAGTCAGGCTATAGTGATCGCTGGCATTGATGAGACCCTCCCTCCCCCCAGTTTCTGGTCTTTCCTTCGGTATCATCAGTGGTGTCTTCTCTGTTATCAATATTTTGGCTGATGCACTTGGGCCAGGTGTGGTTGGGATCCACGGAGACTCACCCTATTACTTCTTGACTTCAGGTAAGGTCCACTTTCTTTCTTGCCGTCCTGCCCCATCCATCCCTTAGCCCTGACCTGATTTACTGGCCCTCCCTGGGAGACTTCTTTGGCTCAGCATCTCAGGAGGCTGGGAGAAGACGAGGGATGTATCTCATCCCCATCTCCCCCCTGCAGCCTTTCTGACAGCAGCCATTATCCTGCTCCATACCTTTTGGGGAGTTGTGTTCTTTGATGCCTGTGAGAGGAGACGGTACTGGGCTTTGGGCCTGGTGGTTGGGAGTCACCTACTGACATCGGGACTGGTGNCGAGGGATGTATCTCATCCCCATCTCCCCCCTGCAGCCTTTCTGACAGCAGCCATTATCCTGCTCCATACCTTTTGGGGAGTTGTGTTCTTTGATGCCTGTGAGAGGAGACGGTACTGGGCTTTGGGCCTGGTGGTTGGGAGTCACCTACTGACATCGGGACTGGTGAGTTGGGGACAGGGGCCTGAGTTAGAGAGAAAAGAACTTAATCATGAGTGGGATGGAGGGGAAATACATCCTCACTTCTTAACGTTTAAAAATCTGTCTTGAGAGGAGGCAGAAAGGTGAGTCTTGAGATGTCTCTCACCTCAGCATCAATTGTATATCCTGCTCTGGGGATTCTCTGGGGAGGAGTTTGAATGGATTAATCAAACCATAATGCAGATGGCCTGAGGTGAGCAGGAATAGCAGAAACCTTTGGGAGAGCTGAAAATCACAAGATACTTACTGGTGCTCTGAAGGACTGGGGGATTTGAGGGAGATCTCTGGGGAGGTTTGGGTCAAAGGCACAATGGGAATATAGGGATTAGAGGGAGAATCTAACTTCTTTTCTACTCTTCCCCCATCACCAGACATTCCTGAACCCCTGGTATGAAGCCAGCTTGCTGCCCATCTATGCAGTCACTGTTTCCATGGGGCTCTGGGCCTTCATCACAGCTGGAGGGTCCTTCCGAAGTATCCAGCGCAGTCTCTCGTGTAAGGACTGACTACCTGGACCGATCGCCTGACAGATCCCACCTGCCTGCCCACTGCCCATGACTGAGCCCAGCCCCAGCCCGGTCCATTGCCCAGCATTCTCTGTCTCCTCGTCGGTCTGTTCCACCACCTTCAGGGTCTTGCTTTGTCCACTCATGTGTGACCTTTAGTCTCTAGGCTTTACCAGGAGCGGTCTGGGTTCAGCCAGTCAGTGACTGGTGGGTTTGAATCTGCACTTGTCCCCACCATCTGGGGACTCCCCCCTTCCCCTTGTTGTCCAGGACTCCCCATGTGTCAGTGCTCTGCCCTCACCCTGCCCAAGACTCACCCCCCTTCCCCTCTGCAGGCCGACGGCAGGAGGACAGTCGGGTGATGGTGTATTCTGCCCTGCGCATCCCACCCGAGGACTGAGGGAACCTTGGGGGGGACCCCTGGGCCTGGGGTGCCCTCCTGATCTCCTCGCCCTGTATTTCTCCATCTCCAGTTCTGGACAGTGCAGGTGGCCAAGAAAAGGGACCTAGTTTAGCCATTGCCGTGGAGATGAAGTCAATGGAGGTTCAAGGGTAGACGAGCTCTGAGTTTCCCAGTACCCCCTCCCCAGACTGGACATCTTGGTCTTTTTCTCAGGTCTGAGGGGAACTATTTTTGGTGTGATGAAGACCCCAAATTGCCTTTTCTTTTTTTTTTTGAGTGGGGGGAGGGAGGAGGTATGTTGGAATTCTTCTAACCTCCTTGGACTGTATTTTCCCTCCTCAACTTGCTCCTTATGACTGGGCTTATACCTGTCCAGCTTTCCCCTTGGTCCCAGGCTTTGGGGGAAAGGAAGGAAGTGCATGTTTGGGAACTGGTATTACTGGAACTAATGTTTTAACCTACTTGACCACCAGCATCCCTCCTCTCCCCAAGGTGAAGTGGAGGGTGCTGCGGGGAGCTGGCCCACTCTAGAGTTGCAGTGCTCCTGGAGGAGTCAGCATACCATGACATCACAGGGAAGGAGGGCAGATTTTTTTCTAGTTTTTAATTGGGATGTATGGGGGGCGGGGAGGTTTTCTATAAACTGTATCATTTTCTGCTGAGGGTGGTGTATCCCATCCTTTTAATCGAGGTGTTTGTGATTTTGACTAATAAAAAGGACTTTATAATTGTGGGGGAACTTGGCTTTAAAAGGAGGGGATAACGTGTTAATGAGTTTTCTGCCCTCTCATGGCTCTTTTCCAACCTCCTTTCTAACCTGGCAATTTCTGGTTCCCTCCAAGGATAGCTTCGATGTGAGGGCAGGGAATCTGAACTTATGTCAGAAACTCTGGGTTAAGCATCTTCCAGAAGTGGATCTCCCCTCCTCCAGGATCAGAGTCAAAGGAGTTACTCACCCATGCTTCCGTTTGCCCACTTCTGCCATCTGAGGCATTAAGGAACACTCTCATTCTCAAGAGCTCCAGGAGTAAAACCAGACGTGGGGTCAGCAGCTTTAATTTCCAAATATATTGAGCAAACAAAACAAAACAAAATAAACAGCAGCAACCCTTTTTCCTAAGGGGAGATCTTACAGCTATATCTAGGGACAAGGTTATAAAGATGAGGGGACAGGGGACTGTGGGCCACATCCCCCTACAACTACGCACAGTTGAGCCTCTGCATTGTCACTGTAGGGCTGTCCTGATCTCCTCCATGTTCTGAGAGGCTAAAGGTTCTGTTGTTCTTCCTTGAATGAAAGCATGTCCGTACCTCTGTGTAGGGACTGTCTGGAGGAAAGAGGGGTGTTGGCCTACTCCTACAGTATTTTCTGGCCAGTCCCGGTGCCTCACTTGACAAGCATCGTGACAGCCAAGCAAGTGGAAGGCATCTGAAGTGTCCAGGAAGGAGTCTATGCCTCGGTGGCTCGTGCTGAAGTGAAGACCACGCTTTTCTGGTTTCTTAGTCTCTTCCTCCTGGAAGGGAGAATGGTTCTTGGAAATGCCTAGTGTCCAATGTGAGACAGATTAGAGGTGGACTAGGAGCATGCTTTTCCGGACAAAAGAAAGGACTGGAAGATTGGAGAGTAGGACCTCACCGGATCTTTCTAGCGATGAAATAGACAGCCAGCAGAAGGCAAAGACAGCCAACCAGGATTCCTACTCCCAAACTCAGCATTTCACCTGGGAGAGAGATGGAGGTTGTCTGCCTAGGACTGACATAGATAGTGAGCCTTTCCCCAACTTGCTGAGGAGCACCATACCCTGTACCCCACACCTTGATACCTGGGAAAGATCGTCTTACCTGTGGTATACGAGGGTCCCACTGCAAGGGAAGAAAACCTGGGTCAGCGAGACCAGATCCTCACCCAGCTAGAAGCTGCCCTGTGCCAGCCCTGAGGGCTGGGCACATTGGGGCATGGTGGGTCCCAGTCCAAGCAAGGCCTGGGAGTCCCTTCCCCCTTTAGCCTTCTTTTCCTTCCTAGGGGCATCCTAGTTCCTGCCATTGAATTCCCCAGTTTAGCGTCCCATTTTCCAACCCCTGTACAGTCACCTTGGATGAAAGAAGCAAAGACCATCCGCTGATTGAGAGGCTGGGGGGCTCGGTAGTTCTGTACCAGTGGCTCAGAGGGCTCCTCCTCTGTGGAGAACAATGTCTCCCGGAGCTTTTCCAGCTGAGGAGCAGAAGCATGGGACTCAGGGACAAGCAGCTCTTGCTTTGGGGAGTGGGGAAGGGTTTGAGGTTACAACTCCGCTGCCTCACCTCTCTACCACTCACCTGTTCCATGGAAATCTGGGCCCTTCGATGGAAGACTGTCCAGAGCACACTCTGGTAGCAGGGCGGAGTGGTGAGCGAGCCATTGTAACGGAAGTACTGTGCCAGCAGCGGCGGGAGCAGCCCTCTCACATTGAAGGGAGGCACGGAGGTTTTCTGATCTGGGCAAGGACAGATTCGGGCTCATCTCCCTCACTGCACCCTCGCTTACCTAGACAGGGCTCCTAGAAGCAAACACTTTGGTCCCTAACTCACTGCCTCATCCCAGGCCTCTCAGGCCTTGAGAAATTTCCCTGAAGTCTAATGTGACTTTGTCTTAAGATAGATTATTAGGGCTCACCTTTATGCTTGATTTCATGCAAATGACTCAGAATGTGTTCATAAGCTGGATTCTTAGTCTCACCCACCTGGATGGGGAAGAAATGGGGGAGAGTGTTCACGATGAGTTCATGTTAGAAGTCAGACATTTGTGTGTAGGATACATGGTCTAAATGGGTTGCTGACTTGTCTTGGGAGGATGACCAGCAACAGACATGGACAGAGTAGGACTGTGGGATGCAGAGTGAGTGGAGGGGGGCCTCGAAGGGATCAGGGGCCACTGACCTCAATGAGGATGCCCAAGACAGCCAGGCCCTGAGGCCTCTGAGCAGCCTCACTCAGGCTTTCGTAGGACTCGGAATCATAATGCACGATGTGGAGCTAGGGCAGAGGACAGGGAATTGAGTTATTTGATGTTTCTCCACTGCCCGGTCCCAAAGGCTCTGATCCTAGCCGCCACCACCTCCTACATGCAGGAAATCCCCCACAAAGCTTGCCCTTTCACCCCAAGCGTGACTGTTCTCAGTGCCAGATCCCTGGCACCAACAGTGCCTACCACTACATCCTAATCCAGGCCTTGCTCCTGGTACCTCTGCAGCTGTGGCTTTGCCATTGATCAGGTGCTCTGACCCCCAGGGGGTTCCTTTCTGACCCCAGTGCAGGTGGAGCTGGGCAGCTACATATTTTCGGGGAAGTCCTTCCAGATACAGGGTAGAGGGCAGAGAGAGTTGTACTATGAGGGAAAGAGAGCAAGTAGTTAGGGTTGGTAGAGTAATGTGAACGCATTCCTACCCTCCCCTGCAGTTGCCACCACTTCTTGGGAAGCTTGGCCAGCCTTTTCTCTCTGCACAGCACCCAGTTTTTCCCATGTTGTTCAGTGGCTAACTCATGTCCAACTGTTTGAGACCCCATGGACTGCAGCACTCCAGGCTTCCCTGTCCTTCACTATCTCCTGGAGTTTGCACAAATGCATGTCCATTGAGTCAGTGATGCCATTCAACCATATCATCCTGTGTTCTTCCCATAGGACACTGTTTTTCTGTTTTTTGGTGGCACCCTGGGGCATTGACATGCGGGATCTTAGTCCCCCAACTAGGAATTGAACCTGTGCCCCCTGCGGTGAGAGCATGGAGTCTTAACCACTGGACCACTGGCTGAAAGTCCTAGCCACTGCTTCTCTAGTGAAGATCAAGGCAGTACTATGATGGTCACCCACCCCTCGACCACCTTTGGCTACAGGAGCCTCATCCCCATTCTCTCATCTCCAAATTTATAGATAAAACCTTCTGAGAATTTAGAAGTTAGGAGAATGCTTCTTCACCTTTGGCTCCTAAGATTGGAAATGAAGCTTACATCTCCAAGGAGGCCAGGTCTTTTTACCTGTGTGGCCATTATTGTGCAGGTTCAAAGGCTCAGTGCCAGGCTGTTCATATCCATGGGGCTGCAGAGGTAGCAAGTCAGGGTCAAAAGTCACACTCTCTGTCTGGATATTGATGGGGGACTGGGCATTGCTTCCACATTCAGGGTAAGAGGCAGGCCAGTGGTCTTGACCATGTGGACCTGGTGAGGTTATCACAGACATTTGTCTTGCCCTTCCAGCCCCAACCACCCTTCAGCAACCCTCCACCAAGCTATTTACCTACATGGAGGCAGAAATGCACTTCCCTCCACCCCATATGAAGCCCTCAGTTATGCGGGGCTGGGTGAGGGGGGAGTCCCTGCTGGACTCGCTGCGGCAGTTCCTTCCCATCACCTATCCAGGGGCAGTGAGGATTCCCCTGCTCTCCTGATGAATGGGGAGCAGTTGCCTTTACTTACTGGTTCTCTTGTTGGAGGATACAAGAGCTAATGAGAGGAAGAGGAGATGAGTAGAAAGTCCACAGAGCCAGAGAGGTGGATTTGAGTAGGAGCAGGAAAACTGGGAAAATTATTCTAGAGAAATAGGGTCTCTGGGGAACCCCTATCAAGAGGCCTTAAGATTCAGACCTGCTGACTTTCCATCACTGACTCCTTGCTCTCAGGCTGGACCTTGCATTGACTCAGGGACTTGGTAAAGTTGAAAGGAATCTGGTTGTGCCTCTGCCAGGGTCACACACTGTCTTGCTGGCCTCTCCCTCATCCCTGGCCTCAGGTTCTGTCCTGGTTCCAGATTCAGGTGGGGGTAATATCGATCAGGATAGAATGAGCAAGGAGGAGCAGCTAAGCTCACAGCACCTTCCCCCACCCGCTTCCCTCTCCNATCTCTAGTCTTTCCCATTTTATTGTTTTCCTCTATTTTTTGCATTGATCCCTGAAGAAGACTTTCTTATCTCTTCTTGCTATTCTTTGGAACTCTGCATTCATATGCTTATATCTTTCCTTTTCTCCTTTGCTTTTCGCTTCTCTTCTTTTCACAGCTATTTGTAAAGAAGTGTAAGCACCATCATAATCAAGACATCACCCTGTCCCTGACATAATTTCTGATCTGTTTCTGACCTTATACGTTTGCCTTTCCCAGATTTTCTTATGGGTTAAATTATACAGCATGTAGCCTTTTGACACTGGCTTCTTTCACTCAGCATTCATTTATGTTGTAGCGTATTAGAAGTTGGCTTCATTTTACTGCTGAGTTTTTCCATTATATAGACGCTCACAGTTGGCTTATCCATTTACCAGTTGAAGAATCTGTGGGTTGTTTTTAGTTTTCAGCAACTGCAGGTAAAACCATTCAAGTTCAGGTTTTTGAGTGGACACATGTGTTTACTGTTCTTGACTAAATCCAGGGACCCCACAGAGACTGAGACAGAACTGTGTTTGAGCATCTCCTGTGGAGGTATGGGTCAGCAGTGGACTGTCACACGGACAGGGGCCCTGGGTGCAGCAGACTTGGGTATGGCATAAGCCCTCTTGGAGGAGGTCGCCACTAACCCCACCACAGAGCTGCCAGAACATACAGAGGACTGGGAAATAGACTCTTGGAGGGGACAAACGGAAACTTGTGAGCACTAGGACCCAGGAGAAAGGAGCAGTGACCCCACAAGAGACTGACCCAGACTTGCCCGTGAGTGTCCAGGAGCCTCTGGCAGAGGCATGGGACGGTAGTGGCCTGCTGCAGGGCTGGGGGCACTGAGTGTAGCAGTACACGCTTGGGATCTTTTGGAGGAGGTCACCATCATCTTCATTACCTCCACCATAGTTTAGTGAAAGTGAAGTTGCTCAGTCATGTCCAACTCTTAGCAACCCCATGGACTGCAGCCTACCAGGCTCTCCATCCATGGGATTTTCCAGGCAAGAGTACTGGAGTGGGCTACCATAACCAATCTGATCACATGGACCATACCTTTGTCTAACTCAATGAAACTATGAGCGATGCCATGTAGGGCCACCCAAGATGGATGGGTCATGGTGGAGAGTTATGACAAAACATGGTCCACAGGAGAAGTGAATGGCAAACCACTTCAGTATTCTTGCCTTGAGAACCCCATAAACAGAATGAAAAGGCAAAAAGATAGGACACTGAAAAATGAACTCCCCAGGTCGGTAGGTGCCCAAAATGCTATTGGAGATCAGTGGAGAAATAACTTCAGAAAGAATGAAGAGATGGAGCCAAAGCAAAAATAACACCCAGTTGTGGATATGACAGGTGATGGAAGCAAGATCTGATGCTGTAAAGAGCAATATTGCATAGGAACCTGGAATGTTAGGTCCATGAATCAAGGCAAATTGGAAGTGGTCAAACAGTAGATGGCAAGAGTGAACATCGACACTTTAGGAATCAGTGAACTAAAATGGACTGGAATGGGTGAATTTAACTCAGATGACCATTATATCTACTACTGTGGGCAAGAATTCCTTTAAAGAAATGGAGTACCCATCATAGTCAGCAAGAGCCCAAAATGCAGTACTTGGATGCAATCTCAAAAATGACAGAATGATCTCTGTTTGTTTCCAAGGCAAACCATTCAATAACATGGTAATTCAAGTCTATGCCCTGACCAGTAATGCTGAAGAAGCTGAATTTGAATGGTTCTATGAAGACCTACAAGACTTTATAGAACAAATACCCAAATAAGATGTCCTTTTCCTTATAGGGGACTGGAACGAAAAATAGTAAGTCAAGAAATACCTGGAGTAATAGGCAAATTTGGCCTTGGAGTACAGAATGAAGCAGGACAAATGCTAATAGAGTTTTGCCAAGAGAGTGCCCTGGTCATAGGAAACACCCTCTTCCAACAACACCAGAGAAGACTCTACACATGGACATCATCAGATGGTCAACACTGAAATCAGATTGATTTTATTCTTTGCAGCCAAAGTTGGAGAAGCTCTATACAGTCAGCAAAAACAAAACTGAGAGCAGACTGTGGCTCAGATCATGAACTCCTTATTGCCAAATTCAGACTTAAATTGAAGAAAGCAAGGAAAACCACTGGACCATTCAGATATAACCTAAATCAAATCCCTTATGATTATACAGTGGAAGTGACAAATAGATTCAAGGGATTAGATCTGATAGACAGAGTGCCTGGAGAACTATGGATGGAGGTTCATGACATTGTAC
The DNA here is from genome assembly GCA_006410615.1 of Neotragus moschatus. Taxonomy (NCBI): domain Eukaryota; kingdom Metazoa; phylum Chordata; class Mammalia; order Artiodactyla; family Bovidae; genus Neotragus; species Neotragus moschatus. The sequence continues at coordinate 373,943 of SJYA01000573.1, read as the reverse complement.
AGGAGGCAATGATCAAGACCATCCCCAAGAAAAAGAAATGCAGAAAAGCAAAATGGCTGTTTGAAGAGGCCTTACAATAACTATAAAAAGAAGAGAAGTGAAAAGCAAAGGAGAAAAGGAAAGATATAAACATCTGTATGCAGAGTTCCAAAGAATAGCAAGGAGAGATAAGAAAGCTTTCCTAAGTGAACAGTGCAAAAAAATAGAGGAAAACAATAAAATGGGAAAGACTAGAGATCTCTTCAAGAAAATTAGAGATACCAAGGGAACATTTCATGCAAAGATGGGCACAATAAAGGACAGAAATGGTATGGACCTAACAGAAGCAGAAGATATTGAGAAGAGGTGGCAAGAATACACAGAAGAACTATACAAAAAGATCTTCACAACCAAGATAATCACAATGGTGTGATGACTCACCTAGAGCCAGACATCCTGGAATGTGAAGTCAAGTGGGCCTTGGGAAGCATCACTACGAACAAAGCTAGTG